>OZ037768.1:24779318-24795343 GCA_964035545.1 Bugula neritina
AACGTTTTGCCACTTCATTGTTTGGCGAGGTTTACTTAATTTTTGAAGCCATGCTGATTAGTCAATAAAAAATAATTAATGGCATTAAATTCTAATTTACGTAATGACTGCATGTATAAGAGTCCGAGACCGAAGTCGACAAATCTATGGTGACAATTAGGGGGATAACTCTACAACCTAAATGGTTATAAACTATAAAGACTCGTTGTCCTTCGCAGTTCAACGCAATTGGTTCATTACTTTATACCACATTCAATGGTAAACGTATTGTATGCAAGCAGCGTTCACCGAGCGATCCGGCGATAACAAACATCGATCATTCAAACTGTCGACGTTCAGGAATAGTTGGGCATATGAACAACGCAACTAGATGTGATGGCTCACCGCAAGCGAACTTGGGGGCGCAAAGCACGAGATTTGTTGTGTATGAATAGGCCATAACTGCGAGTGTAAAAATAACTTTATAAACAACTCCGAGTAGAGGGTGAATGAGTGCAATAGTTTAATATTAAAAGAGTTCTTAGTTACACCCCCAACTCTTAACTCGATAATTCTAAACTATTGCACTCAGTCATGCCTAACTCGGAGCTGCTTATAGAACAATTCCAAGCGCGAGGGCTGCGCTCAGTCTAATTAAACTATAACCAGTTTCATTTCAATGCGTTCATCACTAACTTTCAAATTAACTGAAACTGTACTATAAATTTAAATATTATCTTTTGCTTATACTGTACGTAGTATGCTTATACTAATACTCATAGTATTTTTGATTTAGGTTAATCTTCTTTATTTATTCAAATTTTAAAAATTGACAGGTACCATAGGCATAGACATAGTAATACTAATAGTTATAAAATTAAATTACATAGTCATACTCATAGTGATAGTCACTCATACTCATAGTCATATTATCAGTATCAGTATTGAGTATGACTCATAGTGATACTATTAGTATTGGTATTACATTTAGTGATTTACTATTTTAGTATTTACTACATACTCTTACTATTAGTATTACTATTAGTATTAGTATTACTCTTAGTATTAGTATTACTATTAGTATTACTATTAGTAATAAAATATAAATAAGTATTACTATTAGTATCAACTACAGCCCACAGGCTACAGTACATGTACAACTATTAGTGCAAGTGCACTGTACATCTGCAAGTGCTAGTACAGGTACTAGTAGAGGTAGTAGTACTAGTATTTCAACTTCAAATACATGTAATTCAAATTATATAACTATTAAATTTAAAATATAATTATAGCTATGCCTATTGCAATTACTATAAGTACCAAGCTGAAGTTCATTACCGATTATCAAGTATGAAGTAATTAAATCTAAAATTAAATATTATTATTAAATGTCTTATCTTACCATACTCCGGACTAGGCTAATGCCTGTTAGGTAGGAAATTTAGTCAGGCTTCTCCATAATTGTCTGTTTTCAAACAATCTTTCCAAGTTAGCATTTCTCTCAATGTACTGGTACCATCTCTGCCGTGGTCTGTCACGAGCTCTTGTTCCTGGTATTGTGTAATTCAGGGCTTCCATTGTTTGCTGGTCTGCTTGTGTTTGTCTAAGATGACCATACCCCCTGATCTGCTGATTTTTAATTTTCTCTGCAATTGGTATGGCATGAGTCCGTTTTGCATAGGTTCAAATTTCTTATCTTATCCATCTTGGTTACGCCATTTATCATCCTTATGACCTTCATATCTGCTGCGGTAATATTTTTCATATTGTTCTTGTTTATATTCCATGTTTCACTACCATAAAGTAGGATTGGTCTTAATATTCCCGTGTGTATGATTTTCTTTGCTTGCCATGGTACTTTTTTATCTTTAAATAGGCGGTAAAGAGATCCTAAATTTTGTAAATATTTCCTTATTCCTGCAATTATTTCATGATCTACTAGTTCGGTCTCTGACAGCGTGCTTCCTAAATATTTGAAGGTGCTAACTTGTTTGATTTCGTTGTCGCGAGAGTGAAGTGTGTTTTGATTTTGTAGCGCGCTAGGACTAGTACTTCTGTTTTTTCTATGTCAAGTTTGAGCCCATACTTGGTGAATGTGTCATGCCATGTTTGTAGATGTCTTTGTAACGCTTCCTCTGTGCTGGCCAGCTGAGCAATATCATCAGCATAAGCTAATACGTTAGTTGATATCTGATTACTTGCTACTTCCTGTATCACCTGATCTAGGTACATAATAAATAACCATAGTTCTTCACCTGCCCCTGTGGATACTGTGCTCTCGCTGGTACTATATGTGCTAACAATGGCGCTTCTTAGATGATATGGTATGTTATATGTTTCTAGCTTGTTGCAAAGTGTTTCTCAGGGCACTCTATCAAAAGCCTTCTCTAGGTTGAGGAATACAATGTACATGTATAATGGTAAATCCTACTCCCAGTGTTCATCTATGGTTCTCTTGATGGCAAAAATCATGCCACTAGTGCTATGCCCTGATCTAAACCCATGTTGCCAGACTCCTAGTTTGTTTTCTACCAGTTCTTTTAATCTCTTTTCTATGACTCTTTCATAGATTTTAGCTATAGAATTAAGTAATGATATTCCTCAGTAGTTGTGCATGATAAGTGATCTCCTTTGTTTTTAAATATTGGACAGATTATCGTTTTTTCCCAATCAGTTAGTATAGTTCCTGTCCGGTAAGCTTTCGTAACAGTATTCGCTATTTTTGCAGATAGAATTGGTTTGATCAATTTAAGGATTTCATTGGGAATAAGGTCACATCCTGTTAATTGCTGACTCCATTTCCTCAATTGTAATTGTTACGTTTTCTAGTTCTCTGGCTTGCTGCTCTGTTGGTGGTTAGATCCCACAGTTTAAGTTTTCTGTTGCGCGATAAAAAGTAGTTTTTCCATGTTTGATTTATGCTTTCTGGATTGGTCAGTATTTCTCCAGTTTCAAGGTCTTTAATATTTGTTGCTTTTTCTGTATTACTTTTCCTGTACAATTATCAAGTAGTTGAATCTAAAATTAAATATTATTATTAAATGTAGCATTAGTAATACTAATAGTAATAGTAATACTAGTAGTAGTATAAGTGTACGTATTAAGTTATTAGACTTGGTATTACTATTAGTGTTGTTTTGATTTATAATTTAGTGCTAGCCACTAGGTATTTCAATTTTTTATCAGTCTCATTAGCATAATCATAATGATAATTATTATCATTGTCAGTTTCGCTGATAGTGGACATAGTAAAAACAGTCAAACTTGATGCTTATGATTTACTATTTTTAGTTTTTTATTAGTATTTAACAGGGTTGGGGTAATTGTAATTTGTAATTGTAGTTGGTTGTAATTAATTACATTTTTCAAGTAATTGAATGTAATTTGTAATTGATGTATAAAAATTTAATTGTAATTGTAATTAATTACATATCTAATGTAATTGATTTTTGCAATTACTTTATAATTACAAGTCAATTACTTCAAACTTTAAAATCTTCAAAATCTCCTACTTTTCCTACCATGCCTACTGTTAAATAACAAGTTCAGATTAGGTCTAGGTAGTATAGTATCACTGTTGAGAACAAAGGAGGTTCACCCCTGTCAACATTGCCCCTGGTACTTCTATTTATCGCTTGTAGGTACAAAAGTAATTGTAATTGTAATTAATGACAATGCCATGTAATTGTTATTGTAATTAATTACATTACTTTTTAACTGTAATTATAATTGTGATTGACAAATTTTCATGTAATTGTAATTAATTACATTCACATGTAATTGACCCCAACCCTAGTATTTAATAAAATTAAAATTATTGCTTGAATATATTATTAGTTGATTTTAAAATTAGAAATATTAAAACTGATAAATTGATTATTTTAAGTTTGCAAAAGTATAATTATAAGTTTTGTATTACTTAGACCGTACTAGCAGTATGAATATTTTAGTAGTAAAGTAGTGAGTGATGTCAGTATTAAACTACATGATGGCAGTATTTCAGTAGTAACAGCATGAAAGGTGTTGGGGAGACAATTCCTACAGATTATGACTCTACCACAACTTGGTATGACTGGTACATAAAAAACCTGAGTAAAATTAAACCAACATCAAACTATTATTGGACGCACCAATTGATTACCCCTCAAACACAAAGCTGGCAGAAGACAACGAATTTCGCTGATCAGCTGGCGACGACTCCATTTTATCATCTACCACGTATGTATACTAATATACTGCTATAGTATGTATGATACTGTAAAGTTGTATATACTAATATACTGCTATAGTATGTATGATACTGTAATGTTGTATATACTAAAATACTGCTATAGTATGTATGATACTGTAATGTTGTATATACTAATATACTGCTATAGTATGTATGATACTGTAATGTTGTATATACTAAAATACTGCTATAGTATGTATGATACTGTAATGTTGTATATACTAATATACTGCTATAGTATGTATGATACTGTAATGTTGTATATACTAAAATACTGCTATAGTATGTATGATACTGTAATGTTGTATATACTAATATACTGCTATAGTATGTATGATACTGTAAAGTTGTATATACTAAAATACTGCTATAGTATGTGTGATACTGTAATGTTGTATATACTAATATACTGCTATAGTATGTGTGATCCTGTAATGTTGTATATACTAATATACTGCTATAGTATCTATGATACTGTAATGTTGTATATACTAGTATACTGCTATAGTATCTATGATACTGCTATACTCTGTTTATTGTTCAGGCACCAGGTTTGGCTTATCTTTATCAACATTTCTGATTACGGGACTAATTGCTGCCGCTGTCTGTGCTTTTACGATTTGCATTTGCTGCTGCGTCTGTCACACAAAACGTCAGCGAAGGAGGAGAATACAATTGAGAAGATCTGGTATATATAGTATATGTGACCAGTCGCGACAAAACCGGGGATGTGGCGGCGTTTATTAAGTGTAGTAAATGAAGGTTTAATTTGGAAATACTTAAATTTGAAATTAATTTCCAATTTTCAGATTTTAGACTTTTCTAGTGCAAAAAAATATAAGGATTTCAAAAATCATACTTTCGTAAGCATTTGATGATTCCTTCAGCTCTAAAATTGCATTTAAAGCTGGTAACTAAGGCTTTCAATTTTTTAAATGATGAAAAAATTGCGAAGTTATCGATTAAAGAAAGAAGACAATTTTAGTCACTTTCATAGCATGGAATCTTGCAAATTTATTTTTTATCAAATGAATTTAGCTTACACCTCTTTCTTCGCACTGTCAGAAGCATCATATTTAAAATCGAAGGCTAGTTTTAGTTTTTCATCGTGTTCCATCCAAAGTTAGCTTTTAAGTTACTGAGCTGTTTTGCCCTTTGGTGATAAATGCTGAACTTAATCTTTATCTTTAGCGTTCAAGCTTGAAAACCACAACAATACAGGTAATTATACTCAAAACAATCATTTACGCTACTAACTTAGAATTGTTGCCAGGATTATTTGTAGTCATCAATTTAATAATATTTATACTATCACTAGGACACTAGGAGTAGGAGTCTGTCTTAGTCTATTCTATTCTTATTCTATACTACTACTAGTACTAGTAACTATTTAGATGGCTTTCACTATGACTCACAGTTTGAGGTACGGTTACTCATAATGATAATCATAATGACTATTATTCATGATTTACTGATACTGGTATTTGGTAGTAAAACCAAATGTAACTCATTAATAATAATAGTTAATACTAATAAGTAATAGTATAACTATAACTATAAGTTTAGTATAAGTATAAGTAATTAATAATTATAAATTCACTATTACTATTAGTATTACTATTACTTATTACTTATTAGTATTACTGTATTATTTATTTGGGTCTGACTCTGAGTTTTGCCTTTGCTATTAATACTTGATACTCATACTGATAGTATTATATTTATTGATTTATTCTATAGTTGATATTTCAATTTACATTAGACTTACTCTTACTCTTAGTAACTTTTAGCCTCTGTCTTAGATTTTGTCAATACAGTTACTGATTACTATTACTATTAGTATTAACATTAGGCCTACTAGTACTAGTCAAACTACCGGTTCCTTTTGTGATTTTTAAATTAGCTCGAAGTTTGATTTAAAATATAATGATAAAATCTTTATCACATTATGCAGGCTTACAGTTAGTGTTACTATCAAAACTCAATTGATAATCATATTTATATTCATAAAAGCATCACCTATAACCAAATTGAAATGATATATGTGACTAAATGTAAATGATTATAATGATGAAATATTAATGCGAGTTCATGATGATTCTATAGTTGACTGACTTAGTTTTTCAGTAAGTTACTTTTAGTCTTATTTAGTGAGTAGTAACACTAACTAAATGTATAAATAGTCTAAACTTTTTAATTTTATTTTAAGATGAGCAAAAATTTATTCATATTTTAAAGTAATTCATTGAATTCTAATTGATTTTATAGTAAATGTCTCTAATAGATTCAGTTGCACTTAGCTAGCTTTTTTACTCAATTAAATGCCTGAGTGGTTAATAGTTATCTAAAGACATTGCTTCAAAATTGCCAATTGCAGATATGCTAGATATTCAAGTGCATAATGTGTAATTTTACTGATAATACTATAATGTTAATATAGAATAATCCGATATTCTGTACATTTTAGAAAGTGCACTTGTGAGGGCATTAGAGTGAAGACTTATACCTACACAACTCTACTACCTATCAATCTAATACTTCTAATGTAGACACTCCGAATTTTGGCTTGCAAGGTTATGGCTTCTGCTTATTTCATTCATAAAAAGGTTTGCAGTCTTTTAATGATGTGCTTGAAAATTTTCAAGCATTTTTTTAATTTAAATTGTTCTGTTTAATTCAATAAATTTAAACGTTGATGAAATGCAGGATCACAATAGTACTACAAGAGTGTTCAGCCAACTAAATTTCTATAATATAACTGGGTATAATTTCTAATCAAGCTACCGTTTCCTTTTGTTATTTAAAAAAAGTCAACATTGTACTTTCAGCTCTGGAATAGACAATAAGTGGGTAGATTTGCAGGATGGAGGTTAAGTAGCAGCATCTATAATTGCTAGAAAATCAACTGATGATAGTGATGAAGCTTTTGCCACATACATGATGTTATGTGTCCATACTCTGTAAACTCATATTATGAAGACCAAGGAAGTAGAAAGATGATAAGTGCCTTCTCTGCAAAAACTGTAGAAGCTATCTAATTTTCTTTTCTTGATAAGAGTTAATTCAAGCATAATGGTTGTATCCAGGCTGGATTTTTTACTGCATTTAATTGGTTTTTTAAAATAATGTATTTGATGTTTTAAATGTGAATATTAATGCCTAATAAAACTCAAAAGTTCAAATAGCTGATTTTATGTTTATAATATTTTCAACATCTCAGCCAAATCAATTGCTAAATTTAGTTGCTGTTAGAGATTATAAAGATATTTATGAATGAACCTCGCATGATCTCATAATAGTCAAATAATTTTCTCATAAGTGTTCTACTCATAAAGCAATAATTATGAAACAGCACAGCTCAATAGCTGCAGTTTGATATATTACAGAATATATTAGAGGAAAGGGAGGTATTCAATGTATAAGAGGAAGCAGCTGCCATTTTGTTTTATATGATTTCCTGCTGACTTGGATGCCTAATTTAAATATCTCAACACACAAACTTGCTGAAACATCTTCTTCTTTGCTGGAATTGTTAAACCTTTCAACCATTAAACAAAGTAAAAAGCAAATTGACAAATAAATTAGACAAAAAGTTTGGCGGCCATATTTGACCTAATTTTATGTTGAGGCAGCATGAAATTTAGTTTAACAGAAAGCCCAAACTTTCACAATTATTTTGATACCAAATTTGTCACTATTCCTGTTATACAAAGACCCGTTGCTAAGGCTTGTAAATTGTAAACAAATAATTCTCAACTTATTCTAGAGTTGCCAACTTTAAACGCGATTTTCTCGAAACAGTAATTTAGAAATTCTAAAAACGTTAAGGTTTTTAAATACTGATATCTCGAGTTCTACTTATGCTAGAGACTTCAAATAAAGTGCAAAATGTTCAAAAAAGTCTGCTCTATCACTCCATAGTAATAACTAGGTATCCAACATTTTATATACATCCCTTGTTTTGTGGTGCCAGGTCACATATAGTACTACCTGTATATAGTATATAGTACTACCTGTATATAGTATATAGTACTACCTGTATATAGTATATAGTACTACCTGTATATAGTATATAGTACCACCTGTATATAGTATATAGTACTACCTGTATATAGTATATAGTACTACCTGTATATAGTATATAGTACTACCTGTATATAGTATATAGTACTACCTGTATATAGTATATAGTACTACCTGTATACAGTATATAGTACTACCTGTATATAGTATATAGAGTATAGAGTGTATAGTTACAGTGTCCACGCAGTATACTGGAGCCAACAGGCCGAATGGTGACACAAGATTTGCTGTGAATAGAAACCCCTGGTCTTCCCCACCTGTCTCTACAAACACTTATCCAGTGTGAGTCACTATTCGTTATAACTTGTATTATATCTCTACTAGATAAGTTATATTATATCTACTAGCTAAGTTATATTATATCTACTAGATAAGTTATATTATATCTACTAGATAAGTTATAGTATATCTACTAGATAAGTTATATTATATCTCTACTAGATAAGTTATAATATATCTACTAGATAAGTTATATTATATCTACTAGATAAGTTATAGTATATCTACTAGATAAGTTATATTATATCTCTACTAGATAAGTTATAATATATCTACTAGATAAGTTATATTATATCTACTAGATAAGTTATATTATATCTACTAGATAAGTTATATTATATCTACTAGATAAGTTATATTAAATCTACTAGATAAGTTATATTATATCTCTACTAGATAAGTTATATTATATCTACTAGCTAAGTTATATTATATCTACTAGATAAGTTATATTATATCTACTAGATAAGTTATATTATATCTACTAGATAAGTTATATTAAATCTACTAGATAAGTTATATTATATCTCTACTAGATAAGTTATATTATATCTCTACTAGATAAGTTATAATATATCTACTAGATAAGTTATATTATATCTACTAGATAAGTTATATTAAATCTACTAGATAAGTTATAATATATCTCTACTAGATAAGTTATAATATATCTACTAGATAAGTTATAATATATCTACTAGATAAGTTATAATATCTCTACTAGATAAGTTATATTATATCTACTAGATAAGTTATATTATATCTACTAGATAAGTTATATTATATCTACTAGATAAGTTATATTATATCTACTAGATAAGTTATATTATATCTACTAGATAAGTTATATTATATCTACTAGATAAGTTATATTATATCTACTAGATAAGTTATATTATATCTACTAGATAAGTTATATTATATCTACTAGATAAGTTATATTATATCTACTAGATAAGTTATGTTATATCTACTAGATAAGTTATATTATATATCTATTAGATAAGTTATAATATATCTACTAGATAAGTTATATTATATCTACTAGATAAGTTATAATATATATCTACTAGATAAGTTATATTATATCTACTAGATAAGTTATATTATATCTACTAGATAAGTTATATTATATCTACTAGATAAGTTATATTATATCTACTAGAAAAGTTATATTATATCTACTAGATAAGTTATATTATATATCTATTAGATAAGTTATAATATATCTACTAGATAAGTTTTGTGTTTGAAGCCATTCTTGTCATAATTCTCTCTAATTTATAGTCGTGATACATATTCTGGTTTTCCTCGAGATGTGAGTTTTTCCATGCTGCCCCCTTCCTATGAACAAGCTACAACAGAGACCCAGGCTAGTACTTAGACATACAGTATCAGATTCCTCTGGTCTCTTCATGTAACTGAGTCAGATGATCAGATGAGTAGTGGTAAGCTTTAAGGTTCTGTCTACCCTTACAGTTCAGGGAGCCAGAAGTATCTTCTCAACCCACCGGCGGTGGTTTACCATCTTACCAAGACTTAATCAAAACGTCACCATATAATTCTGAAGTAAACATTGACCAAACAGAGCAAGTCAGGCAGGTTGACACTACAGGACAGGTTGACACTACAGGGCAGGTTGACACTACAGGGCAGGTTGACACTACAGGGCAGGTTGACACTACAGGGCAGGTTGACACTACAGGGCAGGTTGACACTACAGGGCAGGTTGACACTACAGGGCAGGTTGACACTACAGGGCAGGTTGACACTACAGGGCAGGTTGACACTACAGGGCAGGTTGACACTACAGGACAGGTTGACACTACAGGGCAGGTTGACACTACAGGGCAGGTTGACACTACAGGGCAGGTTGACACTGCAGGACAGGTTGACACTGCAGGGCAGGTTGACACTACAGGGCAGGTTGACACTACAGGACAGGTTGACACTACAGGGCAGGTTGACACTACGTGTTGAATGTACATTATATTACAGTATAAACTGTTGATAGCATGTTTAAAAGTATTTTCATGTTTTGATAAACATGGTTTTAAAAATTAATATTTCAGATGAATATTATTTTTATTGCTGTCTTATTACTAAAGGTAATGTATTTTATAATAACTGTTTTTTGTTACCTATTATTTTATGCCATTTGTGGAAAGTTACATTATGTTATTATATATATTATATATATTTTTCTATACTCGGATACCATATTTATACATTCTCCCGCTACCTGACAAAGCGAAGATAGGTGAGAATATGTTTACATTATAGTTTGACTACCACAAATATAATAACTTTTATTACTGTTAATTCTAATATTTGATATTTTGCTTTTAAAAAGAATTGCTGCAAGAGCTTACTCTTAGTTTATTCTAGAAAAAGAAATAAATTTATTTTGAAGCCGAGAGATAGCTATCTGTAATATAACTGCTTATAATATGTGAATGTGTAGAACAGATACCACTATGCATTGCTAAATTGATTTAAAAGTTACAAACCAGCAAATTTTCAATGATTCTACTGAGTCAGCTGGTATCTGTCATTTCAGATAAAAGGCAAGCTCTTGAGTCTTGTGAAAATTAGAACTAAAAATCTCACGATCGATAATGCAATTCTTTTTATTGAGGGTTGTCTTTCTAAAATGGCAAATTATATTTTTTATTGTTGATTTTATTTTATGCTATTTTTTGTGCTGTTTGTTTCGAGACTATAGACAGTTTCCCTCTCTCACTTTCACTAGGTTCAGTTTATAACTACCTCACTCACAAATTAAGTTATAATTATATTATACACGTAGCCTACTAAAACTGAGAAAACCTCTCGAACCTCAACAGTTGACAAACTCTCATAACCACTGAGCTGGGAGTATTCTATAATTACCATAGTAAACTACGTCCAAAAAAGTCACTTATTTTATCGTAACTTATGAGTGGCGACAGCAGCTCTCTTTAAAAAGTTTCAGCTCTAAAATTAAGGGTCATTGAGTACAATATTTACATGAACACCAACACCGTAGTTCGGATTTTTTAAGTCGAGACCAAATCGGTTTCTGAACTATGTGACCCCAAACATTGTGCTGCAGCGAGTTTTGTGGTTTCAGATACTGGGAACACGTGACCTGTTTCAGACGACTGAACGCAGACGATGTTGAAGGGGCACTCACAATCAGACGGACTGGCCGCACTCAAAGTTACTGTAATCACTGGTCTAGCCTACTTCACTCCGGCATCTTAAGATGACTTTACTTTAAGTCAAAACGTGGATTGTGACTAGCTTCAAAATTAGCGTAAAATACACAACTGTCACTGCCGGGTAAGAGTTGAATTATAAAATCGGTCGTGACGATCACTATGAGTATGACTATGACAGTGATACTCTAACTCTATCAGTATCAATCTATGAGTATCAGTAGGGCTATGAGTATGAGTATCACTATTAGTATGAGCATCACTATCAGCGTCATACTCATAGTCATGCTGACTATCAATACGAATATGAGATTGAAAAGCAGTATGATTATGACCATCATCTATCACTATCAGTATTATTTTCAGCAAATGTTGTGTTACTGTTGGTGATATTACAGTTAACTGATTCATCATATAGTTTTATTTTTGCTATCAAGTATCAGTATCACTATGACTATCGCTACAATTTAATTTTATAATTGTGATTTGCCATTTGATGAATTACTGCTAACTTTAATTTTATTTTGTATTTACTATTTGCATCTATTTTTATTTCTAGTTAATGAATATGATGAGCTGTTAAATTATATGCATAATCATGATAGATACAGGGAGGAGCTGTGGCCAGTAGAAGCCAGTAGATACGGAGTCAGGGTTCTCACAGGAATGGTGACTATATAAACTTGCGTGAGTTGTTCTTATAATAATTATACATAGAATTTGAAGTTCATAATTTAGAGCACTGTTAATGCTGTATAATTATAATAATAACTTTAAGTATAAGTTATAATAATAATTGTGATAATTGTTTTATAGCTTATAGTAATAGCTACAATTATAATAGTTATATCATTGACTTGTTTTAAACTGTTGACTTCAAATGGTTCGGACTGTAGACTGAGTCATAATGTTTAATCTATTTTATATTACAACTAGTTATAGTATTATTAGTTAGCTCAAATTTCTACACTAACAAGTCAACTGTATTACCAGCTCTATAATTTATGAATATAATGTTTTCAGGATATTAGTATAAATTATTACTAGTATAGTAACTAAAGCTGTTATTCTTTACATTTTCTCTTAAAGGTTAGCTTTGCAAAACCTATTTGTTATTGTCAACAGTTGCTTAGCAGTTTTGTTGCAATTGATGAGGTATTGATGGATTGCTATGTTATTCTTAACTAACATATAACTTAATATTTGGGCAGCTTCTGTTTTAGACTGTCTGAATATCAACTTACAATAAAATAAATTGTTTATAATTTACTTGAATTCAAAGTTGAAGAATAAATAGAAGCACTATAGCTAGATTTTCCCCTTTTGTTGTGATTAAATATGCTCATGAATACTTGTCTAGAACAGTGGTTCCCAACCTGGGGGGGGGAATTCCCCCTAGGGGAGAATTTGGACATTTTAGGGGGAGAATTTGGATTTTGAAAAATTCACGCAATTTGTTGAGGTTTTTGAGCTCTTGCAAGTTACATGCATATGCAATTATGCATGTCTATAAATCTTCATCTTAGTTCATCTATTTAACTAAACCATATTCTGCAATCTCAGTTTACTTCTATACATGAATGTGTGTTTATTAATTACTCTATCCTAACTGTTCTCTGTGTTACTTCAAATGAAAGTCAAAAATATGCAAAAACTAACAGGCCAACTTTTAGCAGCCATGCACGTCAATTTCTATGAACTGTATATTACATACCTAGTGAATATATTTGCTACACTAAATAATCTGAACCTAAAAATTCGGGAGTGTAATCATCATATCATTGCCTTTCATAGAAGCAGAATTTTTTTTAAAGTTGCACTAAAGTAGTGTCATCTCTATCAAAAGCACGGTGTCTTTCCCTACACTCAATGAACGTTGATAAAAGAAGAACCTGTTCCAATTTTAGGTAAAAATAGCACAGGCAAAAATCGCATGCTGGTGTTAAATTTTCCCAAACCCAAACCTCCAAACCCCTCATCCTGAATGTCTAACCTCCAACTCAAATCTACAATGCTAATATTGAAAATGTGCCAATTTTACTTAATTTTCCATTTGTGCCATTATTACCTGTGCCATTTTTACCTGTGCCATTTTTACCAGACACCACCTGTTACAGATCATTTTTTTAAAAAACTTCTAGGCATCTCTCTGAACTTTTAATGGAGTTTTAAGGGTATTTCTCTGAGCTACCTCTCAAAAAGAAAGAGCTAGATTCTTAACAAAACATGTGATCCATTGCAACGCTTTGTTGAAAAGTTTTCAGAGGAGTTGCAGGAGGATTTTATTGAGTTGGTTCACAATTCAGCATTGAAGGGTAATTTGAATTTTTCTCCAGTTGATGTATTGTGGGTAGTGTCCAGTAAAAATGGCACAGGTAGTAATGGCACAAATGCAAAAGTAAGTAAAAATGGCGCATGTTTTCAATATCGAGGTGGGGGTTTGGAGTTTGAAAGAGGGGTTTGGGGGAAAGATTTTGGGTTTGCACTTAAGATTTTGGAGTTTTGGGGGGTTTAGGTTAGGGGGTGGAGGTTTGGGGTTCAAGAGTTGGGGGCTTGATGAATTCTGGGTTTCAACAAGCAAACTCTTTCCGCACATAACTGATAAAGCAGCACCACCTATTTGTGTGAGGTAGGATTCCCATCTCAAAAACAGCCTTAACCTGCAGAATGACTTAAGGTGGGCCTGGTCAAACACAGAGCTAGGCTTAAGCAAGCCGGCACAAAAATATCAAATGAAGCCATAACATTAATAATTGAACTGCTCTGTGTTTTATAACATAAAAATAACTATAATATTACTATTATGATAATTATATTACATGCAAATATAATAGAACAAAATATATTGCATTGTATCATATATTCTCATTCAGTAAGTCATAAAATATTGTTGGTCTTCGAAGGGGGGGGGGGAATTAATAGTCAACATTTATGAAAGGGGGTGGTATAGTATGAAAAATGTTGGAAACCACTGGTCTAGAATCACTGCGGGTTGTAAAGTTTATTTCATTGGCTAAGTTTGTGAAGATTCAGTTGCATTGTGCTAGTTGACCTTAAGTTCAGTCTATAATTTGTAATGATGCAATACTTTTTCTTAGACTCTCATCCTTTGGTTTATCACATTTTCTATCTACCTAAATGTAGTTTGTATTGTGTTTTATATAATATATAGACAAATATTTTATCTACAAGTTTAAAGGTTATTGCGGGGTAGTTTATGAAATAAGAAATTGTAACCAGCAGTTACATGTAATTATTTATTATTTAGGCAAATAATAAATAATAGCAAATGCTTGTAATTTACTAATAAACTATTATTGCTAATAAACTATTATTACTAATAAACTATTATTAATATATAAATATTATTGATTAAAATTGATTAACAGAAAAAGTATTTTATAATTAGCAATTTCCGAAGGTCTATGTTTTACTGTAAAGCAGTCAGTTCTAGTGTATCTTGGTTCATTTATTTATTTGTTTGTTTTGCACTGCAAGCTTCCATTGAAATAACCTTTTATGGAATTCAAAATTTTAAGGGTTTTAAGCATTTGACTCCGTTATCTGCCATTTTTTCTCCATGTAAAGCAACAAGTTAGGTTGTTTGATATACTCTACATAGTTTGACTGTTTGAAGCAAAGCTGCAAGTAACTACAGTGTAGCTGTGCTGCAGTTTAAAGCTTTCTTTCAAGATAAAGCTAAATCTTAGCTACTGTTATTGTGTAGATTATAGATGCTGCAGATCTTTCTGTGCCTGTTTGATGTCAGGTGCAGTCATGGTGAAGCTCCCCCAACACTTGTCTGTTCATCCCATACAGCAGCTGGTCTTCTCTTGTCATTGCCATATAGCTCTCACCTGCCTGCCGCAGACGCGTCTCACCTGCCTGCCGCAGACGCGTCTCACCTGCCTGCCGCAGACGCGTCTCACCTGCCTGCCGCAGACGCGTCTCACCTGCCTGCCGCAGACGCGTCTCACCTGCCTGCCGCAGACGCGTCTCACCTGCCTGCCGCAGACGCGTCTCACCTGCCTGTCGCAGATGTCTCACTTGCAGTGAATGGTAAGTAAATATTATTAACCATTCCCAGTCACTTATACTTGAATACTAGTTGACAGACTACAATATTCTCTATGTAGAAGTTTTTAGGGTTACTTGTGGTATTTAAAAGTGTTTTATATCAAGCTTTTCATATTTGTAATTTATTGAACCGTATGGGCCATAATGTTTTATGTTTTACTTTCATGTTATAATTG
>OZ037769.1:0-175000 GCA_964035545.1 Bugula neritina
CCCCAAACCCCAAACCCCAAACCCCAAACCCCAAACCCCAAACCCCAAACCCCAACCCAAACCCCCAAACCCCAAACCCCAAACCCCAAACCCCAAACCCCAAACCCCAACCCCCAAACCCAAACCCCAAACCCCAAACCCCAAACCCCAAACCCCAAACCCCAAACCCCAAACCCCAAACCCCAACCCCAAAACCCCAAACCCCAAACCCCAAACCCCAAACCCCAAACCCCACCCCAAACCCCAAACCCCAAACCCCAAACCCCAAACCCCAAACCCAAACCCCAAACCCCAAACCCCAAACCCCAAACCCCAAACCCCAAACCCCAAACCCCAACCCCAAACCCAAAACCCAAACCCCAAACCCACCAAACCCCAAACCCCAACCCCAAAACCCAAACCCCAAACCCCAAACCCCAAACCCAAACCCCAAACCCCAAACCCAACCCCAACCCCAAACCCCAACCCCCCAAACCCAAACCCCAAACCCCAAACCCAACCCCAACCCCAAACCCAAACCCCAAACCCCAAACCCCAAACCCAAAACCCCAAACCCCAAACCCCAAACCCCAAACCCCAAACCCCAAACCCCAAACCCCAAACCCCAAACCCCAAACCCCAAACCCCAACCCCCAAACCCCAAACCCCAAACCCCAACCCCAAACCCCAAACCCCAAACCCCAAACCCCAAACCCCAAACCCAACCCCAAACCCCAAACCCCAACCCCAACCCCAAACCCCAAACCCCAACCACCCATACCCCCCAAACCCCCAAACCCCAAACCCCCCCCAAACCCCAACCCCAAACCCCAACCCCAAACCCCAAACCCCAAACCCCAACCCAAACCCCAAACCCAAACCCCAAACCCCAAACCCCAAACCCCAAACCCCAAACCCCAAACCCCAAACCCCAAACCCCAAACCCCAAACCCAAACCCCAAACCCAAACCCCAAACCCCAAACCCCAAACCCCAAAACCCCAAACCCCAAACCCCAAACCAACCCAAACCCCAAACCCCAAACCCCAAACCCCAAACCCCAAACCCCAAACCCCAAACCCCAAACCCCAAACCCCAAACCCCAAACCCCAAACCCCAAACCCCAAACCCCAAACCCACCCAAACCCCAAACCCCAAACCCAAACCCAAACCCACCCAAACCCCAAACCCAACCCCAAACCCAACCCCAAACCCCAAACCCCAAACCCCAAACCCCAAACCCCAAACCCCAAACCCCAAACCCCAAACCCAAACCCCAAACCCCAACCCCAAACCCCAAACCCCAAACCCCAAACCCCAAACCCCAAACCCCAAACCCCAAACCCCAAACCCAAACCCCAAACCCCAAACCCCAAACCCAAACCCCAAACCCCAAACCCCAAACCCCAAACCCCAAACCCCAAACCCCAACCCCAAACCCCAAACCCCAAACCCAAACCCCAAACCCCAAACCCCAAACCCAAACCCCAACCCCAAACCCAAACCCCAAACCCAACCCCAAACCCCAAACCCCAAACCCCAAACCCCAAACCCCAAACCCCAAACCCCAAACCCAACCCCAAACCCCAAACCCCAAACCCCAAACCCCACCCCAAACCCCAAACCCAAACCCCAAACCCCAAACCCCAAACCCCAAACCCCAAACCCCAACCCAAACCCCAAACCCCAAACCCCAAACCCCAAACCCAAACCCCAAACCCCAAACCCCAAACCCCAAACCCCAAACCCCAAACCCCAAACCCAACCCAAACCCAAACCCCAAACCCCAAACCCAAACCCCAAACCCCAAACCCCAAACCCCAAACCCCAAACCCCAAACCCCAAACCCCAAACCCCAACCCCAAACCCCAACCCCAAACCCCAAACCCCAAACCCCAAACCCCAAACCCCAAACCCCAAACCCCAAACCCCAAACCCCAAACCCCAAACCCCAAACCCCAAACCCCAAACCCCAAACCCCAAACCCCAAACCCCAAACCCCAAACCCCAAACCCCAAACCCCAAACCCCAAACCCCAAACCCCAAACCCCAAACCCCAAACCCCAAACCCCAAACCCCAAACCCCAAACCCCAAACCCCAAACCCAAACCCCAAACCCCAAACCCCAAACCCCAAACCCAAACCCCAAACCCCAAACCCCAAACCCCAAACCCCAAACCCCAAACCCCAAACCCCAAACCCAAACCCAAACCCCAAACCCCAAACCCCAAACCCCAAACCCCAAACCCCAAACCCCAAACCCCAAACCCCAAACCCCAAACCCCAAACCCCAAACCCCAAACCCCAAACCCCAAACCCCAAACCCCAAACCCCAAACCCCAAACCCCAAACCCCAAACCCCAAACCCCAACCCCAAACCCCAAACCCCAAACCCCAAACCCCAAACCCCAAACCCCAAACCCCAAACCCCAAACCCCAAACCCCAAACCCCAAACCCCAAACCCCAAACCCCAAACCCCAAACCCCAAACCCCAACCCCAAACCCCAAACCCCAAACCCCAAACCCCAAACCCAAACCCAAACCCCAAACCCCAAACCCCAAACCCCAAACCCCAAACCCCAAACCCCAAACCCCAAACCCCAAACCCCAAACCCCAAACCCCAAACCCCAAACCCCAAACCCCAAACCCCAAACCCCAAACCCCAAACCCCAAACCCCAAACCCCAAACCCCAAACCCCAAACCCCAACCCCAAACCCCAAACCCCAAACCCCAAACCCCAAACCCCAAACCCCAAACCCCAAACCCCAAACCCCAAACCCCAAACCCCAAACCCCAAACCCCAAACCCCAAACCCCAAACCCCAAACCCCAAACCCCAAACCCCAAACCCCAAACCCCAAACCCCAAACCCCAAACCCCAAACCCCAAACCCCAAACCCCAAACCCCAAACCCCAAACCCCAAACCCCAAACCCCAAACCCCAAACCCCAAACCCCAAACCCCAAACCCCAAACCCCAAACCCCAAACCCCAAACCCCAAACCCCAAACCCCAAACCCCAAACCCCAAACCCCAAACCCCAAACCCCAAACCCCAAACCCCAAACCCCAAACCCCAAACCCCAAACCCCAAACCCCAAACCCCAAACCCCAAACCCCAAACCCCAAACCCCAAACCCCAAACCCCAAACCCCAAACCCCAAACCCCAAACCCCAAACCCCAAACCCCAAACCCCAAACCCCAAACCCCAAACCCCAAACCCCAAACCCCAAACCCCAAACCCCAAACCCCAAACCCCAAACCCCAAACCCCAAACCCCAAACCCCAAACCCCAAACCCCAAACCCCAAACCCCAAACCCCAAACCCCAAACCCCAAACCCCAAACCCCAAACCCCAAACCCCAAACCCCAAACCCCAAACCCCAAACCCCAAACCCCAAACCCCAAACCCCAAACCCCAAACCCCAAACCCCAAACCCCAAACCCCAAACCCCAAACCCCAAACCCCAAACCCCAAACCCCAAACCCCAAACCCCAAACCCCAAACCCCAAACCCCAAACCCCAAACCCCAAACCCCAAACCCCAAACCCCAAACCCCAAACCCCAAACCCCAAACCCCAAACCCCAAACCCCAAACCCCAAACCCCAAACCCCAAACCCCAAACCCCAAACCCCAAACCCCAAACCCCAAACCCCAAACCCCAAACCCCAAACCCCAAACCCCAAACCCCAAACCCCAAACCCCAAACCCCAAACCCCAAACCCCAAACCCCAAACCCCAAACCCCAAACCCCAAACCCCAAACCCCAAACCCCAAACCCCAAACCCCAAACCCCAAACCCCAAACCCCAAACCCCAAACCCCAAACCCCAAACCCCAAACCCCAAACCCCAAACCCCAAACCCCAAACCCCAAACCCCAAACCCCAAACCCCAAACCCCAAACCCCAAACCCCAAACCCCAAACCCCAAACCCCAAACCCCAAACCCCAAACCCCAAACCCCAAACCCCAAACCCCAAACCCCAAACCCCAAACCCCAAACCCCAAACCCCAAACCCCAAACCCCAAACCCCAAACCCCAAACCCCAAACCCCAAACCCCAAACCCCAAACCCCAAACCCCAAACCCCAAACCCCAAACCCCAAACCCCAAACCCCAAACCCCAAACCCCAAACCCCAAACCCCAAACCCCAAACCCCAAACCCCAAACCCCAAACCCCAAACCCCAAACCCCAAACCCCAAACCCCAAACCCCAAACCCCAAACCCCAAACCCCAAACCCCAAACCCCAAACCCCAAACCCCAAACCCCAAACCCCAAACCCCAAACCCCAAACCCCAAACCCCAAACCCCAAACCCCAAACCCCAAACCCCAAACCCCAAACCCCAAACCCCAAACCCCAAACCCCAAACCCCAAACCCCAAACCCCAAACCCCAAACCCCAAACCCCAAACCCCAAACCCCAAACCCCAAACCCCAAACCCCAAACCCCAAACCCCAAACCCCAAACCCCAAACCCCAAACCCCAAACCCCAAACCCCAAACCCCAAACCCCAAACCCCAAACCCCAAACCCCAAACCCCAAACCCCAAACCCCAAACCCCAAACCCCAAACCCCAAACCCCAAACCCCAAACCCCAAACCCCAAACCCCAAACCCCAAACCCCAAACCCCAAACCCCAAACCCCAAACCCCAAACCCCAAACCCCAAACCCCAAACCCCAAACCCCAAACCCCAAACCCCAAACCCCAAACCCCAAACCCCAAACCCCAAACCCCAAACCCCAAACCCCAAACCCCAAACCCCAAACCCCAAACCCCAAACCCCAAACCCCAAACCCCAAACCCCAAACCCCAAACCCCAAACCCCAAACCCCAAACCCCAAACCCCAAACCCCAAACCCCAAACCCCAAACCCCAAACCCCAAACCCCAAACCCCAAACCCCAAACCCCAAACCCCAAACCCCAAACCCCAAACCCCAAACCCCAAACCCCAAACCCCAAACCCCAAACCCCAAACCCCAAACCCCAAACCCCAAACCCCAAACCCCAAACCCCAAACCCCAAACCCCAAACCCCAAACCCCAAACCCCAAACCCCAAACCCCAAACCCCAAACCCCAAACCCCAAACCCCAAACCCCAAACCCCAAACCCCAAACCCCAAACCCCAAACCCCAAACCCCAAACCCCAAACCCCAAACCCCAAACCCCAAACCCCAAACCCCAAACCCCAAACCCCAAACCCCAAACCCCAAACCCCAAACCCCAAACCCCAAACCCCAAACCCCAAACCCCAAACCCCAAACCCCAAACCCCAAACCCCAAACCCCAAACCCCAAACCCCAAACCCCAAACCCCAAACCCCAAACCCCAAACCCCAAACCCCAAACCCCAAACCCCAAACCCCAAACCCCAAACCCCAAACCCCAAACCCCAAACCCCAAACCCCAAACCCCAAACCCCAAACCCCAAACCCCAAACCCCAAACCCCAAACCCCAAACCCCAAACCCCAAACCCCAAACCCCAAACCCCAAACCCCAAACCCCAAACCCCAAACCCCAAACCCCAAACCCCAAACCCCAAACCCCAAACCCCAAACCCCAAACCCCAAACCCCAAACCCCAAACCCCAAACCCCAAACCCCAAACCCCAAACCCCAAACCCCAAACCCCAAACCCCAAACCCCAAACCCCAAACCCCAAACCCCAAACCCCAAACCCCAAACCCCAAACCCCAAACCCCAAACCCCAAACCCCAAACCCCAAACCCCAAACCCCAAACCCCAAACCCCAAACCCCAAACCCCAAACCCCAAACCCCAAACCCCAAACCCCAAACCCCAAACCCCAAACCCCAAACCCCAAACCCCAAACCCCAAACCCCAAACCCCAAACCCCAAACCCCAAACCCCAAACCCCAAACCCCAAACCCCAAACCCCAAACCCCAAACCCCAAACCCCAAACCCCAAACCCCAAACCCCAAACCCCAAACCCCAAACCCCAAACCCCAAACCCCAAACCCCAAACCCCAAACCCCAAACCCCAAACCCCAAACCCCAAACCCCAAACCCCAAACCCCAAACCCCAAACCCCAAACCCCAAACCCCAAACCCCAAACCCCAAACCCCAAACCCCAAACCCCAAACCCCAAACCCCAAACCCCAAACCCCAAACCCCAAACCCCAAACCCCAAACCCCAAACCCCAAACCCCAAACCCCAAACCCCAAACCCCAAACCCCAAACCCCAAACCCCAAACCCCAAACCCCAAACCCCAAACCCCAAACCCCAAACCCCAAACCCCAAACCCCAAACCCCAAACCCCAAACCCCAAACCCCAAACCCCAAACCCCAAACCCCAAACCCCAAACCCCAAACCCCAAACCCCAAACCCCAAACCCCAAACCCCAAACCCCAAACCCCAAACCCCAAACCCCAAACCCCAAACCCCAAACCCCAAACCCCAAACCCCAAACCCCAAACCCCAAACCCCAAACCCCAAACCCCAAACCCCAAACCCCAAACCCCAAACCCCAAACCCCAAACCCCAAACCCCAAACCCCAAACCCCAAACCCCAAACCCCAAACCCCAAACCCCAAACCCCAAACCCCAAACCCCAAACCCCAAACCCCAAACCCCAAACCCCAAACCCCAAACCCCAAACCCCAAACCCCAAACCCCAAACCCCAAACCCCAAACCCCAAACCCCAAACCCCAAACCCCAAACCCCAAACCCCAAACCCCAAACCCCAAACCCCAAACCCCAAACCCCAAACCCCAAACCCCAAACCCCAAACCCCAAACCCCAAACCCCAAACCCCAAACCCCAAACCCCAAACCCCAAACCCCAAACCCCAAACCCCAAACCCCAAACCCCAAACCCCAAACCCCAAACCCCAAACCCCAAACCCCAAACCCCAAACCCCAAACCCCAAACCCCAAACCCCAAACCCCAAACCCCAAACCCCAAACCCCAAACCCCAAACCCCAAACCCCAAACCCCAAACCCCAAACCCCAAACCCCAAACCCCAAACCCCAAACCCCAAACCCCAAACCCCAAACCCCAAACCCCAAACCCCAAACCCCAAACCCCAAACCCCAAACCCCAAACCCCAAACCCCAAACCCCAAACCCCAAACCCCAAACCCCAAACCCCAAACCCCAAACCCCAAACCCCAAACCCCAAACCCCAAACCCCAAACCCCAAACCCCAAACCCCAAACCCCAAACCCCAAACCCCAAACCCCAAACCCCAAACCCCAAACCCCAAACCCCAAACCCCAAACCCCAAACCCCAAACCCCAAACCCCAAACCCCAAACCCCAAACCCCAAACCCCAAACCCCAAACCCCAAACCCCAAACCCCAAACCCCAAACCCCAAACCCCAAACCCCAAACCCCAAACCCCAAACCCCAAACCCCAAACCCCAAACCCCAAACCCCAAACCCCAAACCCCAAACCCCAAACCCCAAACCCCAAACCCCAAACCCCAAACCCCAAACCCCAAACCCCAAACCCCAAACCCCAAACCCCAAACCCCAAACCCCAAACCCCAAACCCCAAACCCCAAACCCCAAACCCCAAACCCCAAACCCCAAACCCCAAACCCCAAACCCCAAACCCCAAACCCCAAACCCCAAACCCCAAACCCCAAACCCCAAACCCCAAACCCCAAACCCCAAACCCCAAACCCCAAACCCCAAACCCCAAACCCCAAACCCCAAACCCCAAACCCCAAACCCCAAACCCCAAACCCCAAACCCCAAACCCCAAACCCCAAACCCCAAACCCCAAACCCCAAACCCCAAACCCCAAACCCCAAACCCCAAACCCCAAACCCCAAACCCCAAACCCCAAACCCCAAACCCCAAACCCCAAACCCCAAACCCCAAACCCCAAACCCCAAACCCCAAACCCCAAACCCCAAACCCCAAACCCCAAACCCCAAACCCCAAACCCCAAACCCCAAACCCCAAACCCCAAACCCCAAACCCCAAACCCCAAACCCCAAACCCCAAACCCCAAACCCCAAACCCCAAACCCCAAACCCCAAACCCCAAACCCCAAACCCCAAACCCCAAACCCCAAACCCCAAACCCCAAACCCCAAACCCCAAACCCCAAACCCCAAACCCCAAACCCCAAACCCCAAACCCCAAACCCCAAACCCCAAACCCCAAACCCCAAACCCCAAACCCCAAACCCCAAACCCCAAACCCCAAACCCCAAACCCCAAACCCCAAACCCCAAACCCCAAACCCCAAACCCCAAACCCCAAACCCCAAACCCCAAACCCCAAACCCCAAACCCCAAACCCCAAACCCCAAACCCCAAACCCCAAACCCCAAACCCCAAACCCCAAACCCCAAACCCCAAACCCCAAACCCCAAACCCCAAACCCCAAACCCCAAACCCCAAACCCCAAACCCCAAACCCCAAACCCCAAACCCCAAACCCCAAACCCCAAACCCCAAACCCCAAACCCCAAACCCCAAACCCCAAACCCCAAACCCCAAACCCCAAACCCCAAACCCCAAACCCCAAACCCCAAACCCCAAACCCCAAACCCCAAACCCCAAACCCCAAACCCCAAACCCCAAACCCCAAACCCCAAACCCCAAACCCCAAACCCCAAACCCCAAACCCCAAACCCCAAACCCCAAACCCCAAACCCCAAACCCCAAACCCCAAACCCCAAACCCCAAACCCCAAACCCCAAACCCCAAACCCCAAACCCCAAACCCCAAACCCCAAACCCCAAACCCCAAACCCCAAACCCCAAACCCCAAACCCCAAACCCCAAACCCCAAACCCCAAACCCCAAACCCCAAACCCCAAACCCCAAACCCCAAACCCCAAACCCCAAACCCCAAACCCCAAACCCCAAACCCCAAACCCCAAACCCCAAACCCCAAACCCCAAACCCCAAACCCCAAACCCCAAACCCCAAACCCCAAACCCCAAACCCCAAACCCCAAACCCCAAACCCCAAACCCCAAACCCCAAACCCCAAACCCCAAACCCCAAACCCCAAACCCCAAACCCCAAACCCCAAACCCCAAACCCCAAACCCCAAACCCCAAACCCCAAACCCCAAACCCCAAACCCCAAACCCCAAACCCCAAACCCCAAACCCCAAACCCCAAACCCCAAACCCCAAACCCCAAACCCCAAACCCCAAACCCCAAACCCCAAACCCCAAACCCCAAACCCCAAACCCCAAACCCCAAACCCCAAACCCCAAACCCCAAACCCCAAACCCCAAACCCCAAACCCCAAACCCCAAACCCCAAACCCCAAACCCCAAACCCCAAACCCCAAACCCCAAACCCCAAACCCCAAACCCCAAACCCCAAACCCCAAACCCCAAACCCCAAACCCCAAACCCCAAACCCCAAACCCCAAACCCCAAACCCCAAACCCCAAACCCCAAACCCCAAACCCCAAACCCCAAACCCCAAACCCCAAACCCCAAACCCCAAACCCCAAACCCCAAACCCCAAACCCCAAACCCCAAACCCCAAACCCCAAACCCCAAACCCCAAACCCCAAACCCCAAACCCCAAACCCCAAACCCCAAACCCCAAACCCCAAACCCCAAACCCCAAACCCCAAACCCCAAACCCCAAACCCCAAACCCCAAACCCCAAACCCCAAACCCCAAACCCCAAACCCCAAACCCCAAACCCCAAACCCCAAACCCCAAACCCCAAACCCCAAACCCCAAACCCCAAACCCCAAACCCCAAACCCCAAACCCCAAACCCCAAACCCCAAACCCCAAACCCCAAACCCCAAACCCCAAACCCCAAACCCCAAACCCCAAACCCCAAACCCCAAACCCCAAACCCCAAACCCCAAACCCCAAACCCCAAACCCCAAACCCCAAACCCCAAACCCCAAACCCCAAACCCCAAACCCCAAACCCCAAACCCCAAACCCCAAACCCCAAACCCCAAACCCCAAACCCCAAACCCCAAACCCCAAACCCCAAACCCCAAACCCCAAACCCCAAACCCCAAACCCCAAACCCCAAACCCCAAACCCCAAACCCCAAACCCCAAACCCCAAACCCCAAACCCCAAACCCCAAACCCCAAACCCCAAACCCCAAACCCCAAACCCCAAACCCCAAACCCCAAACCCCAAACCCCAAACCCCAAACCCCAAACCCCAAACCCCAAACCCCAAACCCCAAACCCCAAACCCCAAACCCCAAACCCCAAACCCCAAACCCCAAACCCCAAACCCCAAACCCCAAACCCCAAACCCCAAACCCCAAACCCAAACCCCAAACCCCAAACCCCAAACCCCAAACCCCAAACCCCAAACCCCAAACCCCAAACCCCAAACCCCAAACCCCAAACCCCAAACCCCAAACCCCAAACCCCAAACCCCAAACCCCAAAACGCAAGTCTCATAATTTTTGAACCTCACAAACCACAAGTTTTTTTATTCATACAATTAGCAAAGCGGCCAAACACACTCAACTATCAATTGTTTATGACTTTGGAACTTATAGATTAACTCAGTGGAACTATACTCCAATGTTGTCTTCTTTTCGCTAGTTATTTCCGACTCTTCGCTATACTGAACTCACTTAGCACCTATAAGCCTACATTTTTAGAGTATGCCGAACTCGTGATCAGATACATAATGGTCAGTAGTTTATTTAGCATATTTCCTTGAAGTTAACATACCAACCACATAACCTTCCATTGGTGGTTTTGTACCCAACTTCACGTCTTTATCATTTCTTACAGTCACTCTTCAGCATAACAGAGTTATCCTCATTTTAAATTGAATGAAACTTGTTCTATTTTAAACTATATTGGCCTCATGATTTATATACTTTTTTCCTTTTTAAGGCTATGGTTTTTAACCTTTTGCTTCACCCATCCTCTTCCGTTGCTGATCAACAAATTATCTTAATATATACACTTAATCTATAGCTCGCACTCTCTTGAGTCTGTTGTCATTTTTTATTATTTGTTCAACCAATAGATAGCTGTCATTTACAGTCCATGGATTTTAAAGCCGTGCGCGGCCAGTCATGCGTCACGATACATGACGTAACAAGCGCGTGTTCAATCGTGGTTCTAATTGGATTGCCATTCATCATTCACTAGGCTGAACCTACATTGATGTCTTCTGCAAGTTCTGTTCTGAGAATCGTTAACCCTGTCGCGGTGATATGTTTGTATTAACTGCTAATTCAATTAAATTTCAAGCCGCGGCTCCTTGCATTTAATTTTAATCGTTTTCATTTTATGTTAAACTTCATCATTAAGATTATGTTAGTAATGGTAACACTAAGGCTAATGAACTTGAGTAATGCCAATAGACTATAGACTATAGAGTAATACTAGCTCACTTGACTATTGTTAGTAGTTTTCGTAGCTTATTAGTATTACTATTACTAACACAAATACTTGCACTAACAGTAGTTCTAGTAGTAAGAGTAATATTAATAGTTATAGTATTAGTTGTCATTTTTGTTTTTATTATCAGAATGAATATCAATATGATATTGATAACCACAGGTAACAAAAGTCGATGATGATTATAATCATAATGTCAACTATTATTATAATAATTATAATCATAACTGCAATGCCTAATGATTATGATAATATTTTAAATTATCATTATGATATTGATTATAGTTATTATTCTCATTTTCATTCTTTTCCAGGCTCCCGTTTTATTTTATTTTCCCACAACTCAAACCTCTACTGGTAACTTATACGCATGACTATGACCATTAGTCATAACTGTAATGAAATGCTATTTCAAGTTGGGTGTCTTTATTTGTGTTTCGTTCGTCTAGTTTTAGGTTTTGTTTTAGTCTCTTGGAAATTGGGTTTTATGCATTTTGATATTCATCATTATAATCACTACTATTCTACTTTGTTACCATCAGTATATGACTTCGAAAATTTATATTCATCATTCAAATTGATATTATGAATAGAGTAAAAATTTTACTCCATTAGTTGTGTTTGATTTTATACTAATGACAAATAGGTAATAGTAGTATAAAAATATAATCTGTTTTGTATTTTCATACTCGAGTTTATGTGATAGTAGAATGTTAATTTGTTTCTATTTTTGATTCATTTAAGTCAGTCAGTTTGAACTCATTTTTAGTTCAAAATAATTTAATTTGCATGTATTATGATTCACTCATTTTGAGTTTTGACAATTTTTCCCTCATTCCCTATTAAGTATTTTCATACCGTTTAAACACCATGATCATGCTCAGATTTTGCCAAAGTTGATTTTTTTAAATCACTACTCAATATTTCGAGGCAATCAGTTTCACCATTATGGCCTGCTTCTTGTAATCTACTGTATTTAGATGAATAGTGTTTACAAAGTCAATAATGATCCTAATATAACACTTCCTCTGCTGAATTCAGATTAGTAACACATGCAGGCAGTAGAATGCTTTTATGACTGTTGTTTTCACTTCACTCTGCTTCACTTTTGCCTTTTCTGTTTGTTCACGGTTTCTCAGATTTGTGTAAAAGCTGTTGTTTGTTTCTTCTCAGTATTTTTATGTTAGTTCTCTTCAGTTTTTCAGTTCAAACCCCATATCACATATTATCTAATATTGTAGAACATTCCAAATTTTCCATCTGTTTAGGTTTCTGATTCACTTTTTGAATATTCTAGTAATTTGTGGAGGAAACTTGCAGTCTTTTCTAAAAATCTTCTACGTACCTGTATAGTTACATATCTATTCTATTGTGTGTTTTTAATAATCAATAATGTGCCATGCTATTTCACGTGATGTTATAATTTTATTATCAGCTAACTCTGCTAATGGAAATTTGTGCAGCTTGCTCTTAATGTAGTTGTCTTCTCTTGTTTTCTCGAAGTTCCGTTATGTAGTTGTCTTCTCTCAGTTTCTTGGAATATGATGAGGTAGTTGTTTTCTTTAAGATATTCAAAGGCTCACACTTTCAAATTGTCTGCTCTGTCAGTAAGAATAGTTTGATCAGTTTATTCTGGCTCAGCAGCCTCCAGACTGGGGAAGTATTTTGTTCTCACTTGGTAACTATATGTTTAGCTTGCTGGTAACAATCAGGTATATTTGCTAGCTCTATTATTTATTAGGTTATGGCTCTTTCAACAAATCATATTTTAACTTAATTAAGCATGATGACACTCTTCTACTTATTTGAGTAATGATTAATCTTCAAGATTAAATATGATTGTTTTGTATTTTTCCATTTCTCATTTTTTTGGCTTTTACTACTGCTGTTGTAATAAATGAGCTGTATTTAGAATTTTATGTTTATTTCATTGTTTTTCATCATATGCAACACCACATAATTATAGACTACTTTATTATTACAGTAACTGGTGTGATGGTCACATGGTCAGCTACTAGACAACCAACCAATTGGGTATAAAGTTCGGCAAATTCATTCTAGATTATTCTTGGCATGTGTCAGCTGTAAGAGCTATATATGGAGGTAATACTTATTAAGTATAACATGTCTCCTTGATGAAGCTATTTATCTAAAGAATTGTTTACAAATTTGCATTTAATCACAATTCAACAAGTAAACAGTTTCAAACTTCATCAAGTTGTATTTTCAAGAATTACCAATTTTAGTTGAACTCAAGCTAAACCGATATAATAATTTACTTCTCTGTAAGTTGTTTCACAAGACTCATCGCGTTACTAGATTTCCTACTTATATCATTCATCTGTATTATATGCATGAGTAGAGCATTTTGATGTTGGTTCGATCATTTAACCAGTTAGAAACTTTATATATAACATATACTCCTATACAGTATTAACATAGTGTTGAGTGTCAGTTTGGAGGAAAAAATTCTACAGGTTATGTTTCTATTGCCATAACTCATGCTTCCTTTTTTCTATTGTATTTTGAACAAGTTTATGTGCTATTTTTTGTGTTACAGGATGTGTAGAGGAACAGCAACCTGTACTCTTTTTCTCTCTGTGTTATTCTTCCCATCCCTGTAAGCCTCATCTTTATCTGTTCTTGGTATGTTTTATTTTAATTCTTTGTTTTCTAGTCCTTTAATCACCCTCTGTTGTTATATCATAGCCTCTGCTTCTCTTAGTATTATTTACCAAATATTCAAGTTTGATGTATTTTTAATATATGTTTAAATTGTTGAGAACTACAAATGTTTAGAAATATGAGATCGCATTAAGTAAAAAATTACCTAATCCTGAATATCATGCTATTTAAAATTATTCTGGATTAGTGTTTTTTTATCAGGCACATATTATAGTAAACTTAATGCTATACATGCATATTTTTTATAGTAATTCATGACTGTGACCTGTCCCAACTCATTTCAAACAACTATATAACAAAGTTGGGAGTAAGCAAGTGCATGCACAGCCCTGGCCTCTTTCTTTAGGTCCCTAACTTCATGCTAATATCTAGTTGCATTCAATGACAGAAATTAGTGATTTCATGGTGAATGGTTGGAAAGATGATAAAGCTCCATAAAAATTTCAAAAGTCAAATTCCAAGTTGCAACACTCATTTTCATCATTCACCTGAATAGCTTCTAGAACAAGCAGTTTCTTGAGCTCACCTGTTCAATTTCTTTATGTCTCTTTGTGTCGTGAATTTGTGTTTCTTTTCTTAATGGTTAATGTAGCATAGTGATATCTTTTCCTATTTTTCTTGCCCTAAACATGATTGATAATGCTGCTTAAAAAAGACAAATTTTTAAAAGTATTTGATTGCTACATCTCTGTTTTCCCTTCATTATATTCTGAAACTTGAAGCCTCATAGAGTCTTAGGCACCAAAGTTATTATTGCTCTTTTTGCTGCATACAGATTGCACTGAATTGGTAACACCATTGGAAGTGAGTCATGAGATGTAGCGCATGCCCCAATAATCACGTGATCAGTTACAGACGACTGAGCAGTGATTGGTTACGGATGACTGAGCACGTCTGCTGCACTGTCATTGTAGTAAATTGCTCTTCATAGTGAATGGTCGTGCAACTGCATGAAACTGTTTGGTCATCTTACCAAGGTAAACCTTTGTTTAGCATGCCATTTAATAATTTTTTACCAACATTATCTTTATTTTACTGATGGTTGATCTGTATTCATTCATAGGTTTGGAATTCACATCGAATATTGTATTTAATTAATAGGTTAATACCCATTGCTAGTCCATTTGATTCTGCAGTCATTCGAGCAGATGCAACTGCAAGGCTTCTAATGAATTTCAATTTAGCTTAGCTTCAAATTGGCTGGCATGACTTCAACATAACGTTTACCCTGTTCTTCTCTGGTCTGTTGAACTAAACTGCAAAATCAATACTAGAAATAAGTGTATAATTGAAATCAAATATTTTAATTTTTTTCACTATAGCCTTATACCAGTATAATAAAGTTTAACTTATGCCCAATGATTTAATTTGTTTTACTTTATTTCAGTTACATACCCATTGTGATCATACTAATTCCTCGAATTGAAAAGTTAAAGTGGATTATTCGGTTTAAACTGTTTCAACTGAAACAAGTTATGTTTTTGTTTCAATGAAGTTTCATTCCTTGTTCTGTAGACTATGTTGATTTTATCACAATGTAAATTTCCAATACTCTAGATTTTACAGTTTATAAGTTGTCTCATACTGCATGTCTGTCATCATTTATTCAACAATTTTAATTTATCAAATGTGTTTTGTTTTTTAGAATCACTCCGTGCAGCTCAGATATTCACACATTAGAGAACATATGGTCTACACCAGGAAGATAGGACCTAGCCAACTGTGGTCAGTTCTGTGAGCCCCATTTTGGTTATAATTAGGTATTTATTATTATTCATAATGCATTTTTCTGTGTTTTTAATTTTACTAATTTCACAGGATGTAGGATTGTACTTCTTGTATGCTTGTTGATAACTGATTGTCCATAATTCATGTATATATATTTCTGAAAAAGTTGTGAAAAGTTATGTTTTATTTATTATTTTAGTCTTGTTAACTCCAAGTGTTGTGGAATTGTTCGAGTAGATCACTTGTAGTCAGTAGACTAGTATCTCAGCTCTGCAAACATTCACTATTATAGCTAATTAAAATGAAATGTCTTATATATTAAGGTAGTTTAGAATATTTATTGTCTGTTTTGTAGTTGTGTTTGACCACATGCAGATAGAAGTTACATTGATATCAAGACCAGTTTTATATCTGTGAGATGCTCACAAGCCAACACGTAGAAGTTGTCTTCTCTGTGTTTCATTCAACGAAATTTTTCATCCATTCAGGTTTGTGTCTAAGTGAATTGCTTATTGCAACAATATTTACTTTTCCTTTCATTAAGTTGAAGTTGTCTAACCTTCACTACTAACTCTTGGAATTAGTAAAACTTACAGTGCACGGCTGTGAAGTAAAATCAGTTGACCTATATCTGCTCCTATTAGCTATGAAATCCACTGTTGATTAGCATTATTGTAACACATGGCTGCTTTTCTGTCATTTTATTTTGTTTTAAAAGTTTTATTTGTTTATTTGATTCAATAATTGCCAAACATGTTTCTAATAAAAGTTAAAACAGCCTATTGTAAAAGCTCTTGCCAACCTTACCCTAGCTCCATATGGAAAGATGCCATATATATACCTTTACAGCTTCATTTGCTTTAGATGCGTCTGCAACCTGAGTGACTCAGACTCAGTGTTGGTTTGTTTCACTTACAGGTTACTGATGGCTGCTTCATATTATTCCTTCTGGATGGTTTGGTATTAGTTGGAGTTGTTTGATCTTTGCTTGACCTGAACTATTTTCAGACTGAGGTGTACTACATACTACTCTATTTGAAGTGTGAGGTTAGCCGGCTATTATCTTTCGCATGTCTAAATTTTTAGTAGTGTGTTGAAACATATAGCCAGGAGAATATGAGCTCAGTAGAAGTGAAATTATATGCATCTTCTCCTTGTTTGTCTGAATGTCAATACAAAATTTGACTGAAGAATGAGAAATCAGCACATTATTGGGATTTTATTTTAGGATTTTACTTTCTTGTTAATAAAGTCATTACCTCTGTTGAACACCATCAGTGAGCAATTTATTTGATTTTGAAGTTGTTTAAGCTGTTTCCTGTAAATGCTACCAAACCTCATTCCAACTAAATGAGCACTCTTCAATCATATTTGTTATTTTGTCAATTTATTGCTAGCTGTGTGAAAACCTCTTATTAAATAATATAAGCTTACATAGTGCTATGTTTGCTTGTGGTAAGAAAAAGAAGTCGGGCTTTCATTTTAGAATTTTGGGTTAGGCATTTTATTTTGTAATTATTATACTATGCATCATTGATTGTCATTACTAACACCGATTACAGTATAGTAAAAGGTTACCACCATTATTATATATGATCTGCATGCATAATTTACCTAGTATGTGTAGTATTACTAGGCCGTTACTCCTAGGTATATCTATTAGTTGGTGCATATTCAAGCCACTAATATTGTCTGTTAACGGCTGCTGTCTTCCCATGCCTTCTGCTCCTTCCGATTCTGCTTAGTTAACTTTTTTTGTTTCGGCAGTCTATAATATGTTGATTCATTTCTTTCAGTTTATTTGGCATGTTTTGTGATGCATTTTGGAAGTCTCATAGATAATGCTGCCTCTGTGGCTCTTAGTTGTCACTTTTGCTATTTCAGACTGTTGACAGTTTCTCATCAGTGTGAAAGCTGTTGTTTGTTTCTACTTAGTATTTTTTAGGTTAGCTCCCTTCAGTGTTTTAATCTACTGATGTTGTTTTCCGATTTATAATTTCTTCTAATATTTAACATCTTCTCCAATATTGTAAAACATTCTAACCTATGATGTTTATAATGTTGTGTCACATTCTGACTATTCTAGTTATTTATAAAGAAAACTTGTGGTTTTTAACCACATTCTATAAATTTAAATCCACATATGTATGTAGATGTATTTATTCTATAGTGTATTTTTGGTTATAATCAATAATGTACCATACTGTTTCACGTGAGGTTATAATTTTATTCTCTGCCAACTTTTCTAATAGGAATTCGTTCAACTTGCTGCTTGTTCCTAATGTAGTTGTCTTTTCCTAAAGTTTCATCGTGTAGTTGTCTTCTCTTGTTTTCTCGAAGTTCCATTATGAAGTTGTCTTCTTTTGTTTTCCTGAACTCTCGTAATGTAGTTGTCTTCTCCTGTTTTCTTCAAGTTTCATTATGTAGTTGTCTTCTCTCAGTTTCTTGGAATATGATGAGGTAGTTGTTTTCTCTAGGATATTCAAAGGCTCACACTTGCAAATTGTCTGCTCTGTCAGTAAGAATAGTTTGATCAGTTTATTGTGACTCAGCAGCCTCCAGACTGGGGAAGTATTTTGTTCTCACTTGGTAACTATGTTTAGCTTTATTATTTATCAGGTTATGGCTCTTTCAACAAATGATATTTTAACTTAATTAAGCATGATGACACTCTTCTACTTATTTGAGTAATGATTAATCTTCAAGATTAAATATGATTGTTTTGTATTTTTCCATTTCTCATTTTTTTTGGCTTTTCCTACTGCTGTTGTAATAAATGAGCTGTATTTAGAATTTTATGTTTATTTCATTGTTTTTCATCATATGCAACACCACATAATTATAGACTACTTTATTATTACAGTAACTGGTGTGATGGTCACATGGTCAGCTACTAGACAACCAACCAATTGGGTATAAAGTTCGGCAAATTCATTCTAGATTATTCTTGGCATGTGTGAGCTGTAAGAGCTATATATGGAGGTAATACTTATTAAGTATAACATGTCTCCTTGATGAAGCTATTTATCTAAAGAATTGTTCACAAATTTGCATTTAATCACAATTCAACAAGTAAACAGTTTCAAAATTTTCATCAAGTTGTATTTTCAAGAATTACCAATTATAGTTGAACTCAAGCTAAACCGATATAGCATTTTACTTCTCTGTAAGTTGTTTCACAAGACTCATCGCGTTACTAGATTTCCTACTTATATCATTCATCTGTATTATATACATGAGTAGAGAATTTTGATGTTGGTTCAATCATTTAACCAGTTAGAAACTTTAGATATAACATATACTCCTATACAGTATTAACATAGTGTTGAGTGTCAGTTTGGAGGAAAAAATTCTACAGGTTTCTTCTATAGAATCGTTCACAAATTTGCATTTAATCACAATTCAACAAGTAAACAGTTTCAAACTTTTCATCAAGTTGCATTTTCAAGAATTACAAATAAAAGTTGCACTGAAGCTAAACCGATATAATAATTTACTTCTCTGTAAGTCGATATGACTTGGATGTTTTATGTGCCTTAACTTAACCTGATTATACATACATGTGGTGGTTGATGTTTACTTCTATGTCATAATTATATTATTTTACCCCAATCTGCTGAATATTCCAATTTTGAATGACTAACATTTGGGTGTTAGCTTGGGCCAATTTTGTCAAAGTCTCTCGTACTATGCATTATACAACATACTTATTTTCTATACTGTATTATCTAAAAAAACATGTTTCATGCTTTAATTAAATTTTAATGTTTTAAAGTCACTTTTATTGTGAATGTCTGCCTTGATAATTTGACTTGTTGGTTTACCATGCAGGTTTTAGAGCTGTAGATTTATACTGTTTTATACTAAACTCATTAGGTTACTAGATTTCCTACTTATATCACACATCTGTATTATACGAGTAGAAAATTTTGATGTTGGTTCAATTATTTAACCAGTTGGAAACTTTATATATAATATATACTCCTATACAGTATTAACATAGTGTTGAGGGTTTTCTGAATGCTTGGAATTTGCTAATAAATTTGTCAATTTGATAGAAAAAATTCTACAGGTGATGTTTCTATTGCTTCCTTTTTTCTATTGTATTTTGAACAAGTTTATTTACTATTTTTTGTGTTACAGAATGGGCAGGGGAACAGCAACCTGTACAATTTTTCTCTCTGTGTTATTCTTCTCATCCCTGTAATCCTCATCTGTATCTGTCCGTGGTATGTTTTATTTCAACTCATTATTTTCTCCAGTCCTTTAATTGTTCTCTGTTGTTATATCATAGCCTCTACTTCTCTTACTATTATTTACCAAATATTCAAGTTTGATGTATTTTCAGTATACGTTTAAATTATTGAGAACTATAAGTGTTTAGAAATATGAGATTGCATTAAGTGAAAATTTTCCTCATCCTAAGAATCATGCTATTTAAAATTATTATTGACAAGTGTTGTTTTATCAGGCAGTGACAGTATACACATATTATAGTAAACCTAATGCTATACAAATTGTCTAGTAATTCATGACCATGACCTGCCCCAACACATGTGAACAAGTATTTCAATGTTTACCTGCAAACAGTAGTCAGAGTTGGGAGTAAGCAAGTGCATGCACAGCCCTGGCCTCTTTCTTTAGGTCCCTAACTTCATGCTAATATCTAGTTGCATTCAATGACAGAAATTAGTGATTTCATGGTGAATGGTTGGAAGGATGATAAAGCTCCATAAAAATTTCAAAAGTCAAATTCCAAGTTGCAACACTCATTTTCATCATTCACCTGAATAGCTTCTAGAACAAGCAGTTTCTTGAGCTCACCTGTTCAATTTCTTTATGTCTCTTTGTGTCGTGAATTTGTGTTTCTTTTCTTAATGGTTAATGTAGCATAGTGATATCTTTTCCTATTTTTCTTGCCCTAAACATGATTGATAATGCTGCTTAAAAAAGACAAATTTTTAAAAGTATTTGATTGCTACATCTCTGTTTTCCCTTCATTATATTCTGAAACTTGAAGCCTCATAGAGTCTTAGGCACCAAAGTTATTATTGCTCTTTTTGCTGCATACAGATTGCACTGAATTGGTAACACCATTGGAAGTGAGTCATGAGATGTAGCGCATGCCCCAATAATCACGTGATCAGTTACAGACGACTGAGCAGTGATTGGTTACGGATGACGGAGCACGTCTGCTGCACTGTCATTGTAGTAAATTGCTCTTCATAGTGAATGGTCGTGCAACTGCATGAAACTGTTTGGTCATCTTACCAAGGTAAACCTTTGTTTAGCATGCCATTTAATAACTTTTTATCAACAGTATCTTTTAGTTTACTGATTGTTGATCTGTATTTATTCATAGGCTTGGATTTCACATTGATTATTTTATTTAATTGATAGACTGCTACCCATTTCTAGTCAATTTGATACTGCAGTCATTTGAGTAAATGCAACTGCAAGGCTTATAATTATAGTTGTAATAAATTTCAATTTAGCTTTGCTTCAAATTGGCTTGACTTTGACGTAACTTTTACCCTGTTCTACTCTGGTCTGTTGAACTGAACTACAAAATCAATACTAAGAATAATAGTATAATTGAAATCAAATATTTTAATGCTTTTCTGACTATAATAATGTTCAACTTATGCTGAATGATTTATTTTGTTTGACTTTATTTCAGTTACATACTCATCATGGTCATAATCATGGTTCGAAATTGAAAAGTTTAAGTGGAATAAATTCAGTTTAAACTGCTGTAACTATAAAAAACAAGTTATATTTCTTGTTCAAAGAAGTTTCTTTCCTGGTTCTGTAGACTATGTTGATTCTATCATGATACAATTTTCAATACTCTAGATTTTAGGACCTATGAGATGTCTCATATATATCTGTCATCATTTATTCAACAATTTTAATTTATCAAATGTGTTTTGTTTTTTAGAATCACTCCGTGCAGCTCAGATATTCACACATTAGAGAACATATGGTTTTCACCAGGAAGATAGGACCTAGCCAACTGTGGTCAATTCTGAGAGCCCCATCTTGGTTATAATTAGGTATTTATTATTTACAATAATTTTCTCTGTGGTTTCAATTTTACTAGTTTTACAAGATGTATTGGAAGAATCATCTTGTGCTTCTTGTATTCTTCTTGATAACTGATGTCCATAATTCATGTATATCTATTTCTGTTTGAACTGGTAGTAAAAATGTTATGGTTTATTTATTATTTTAGTCTTGTTAACTCCAAGTGTTGTGGAATTGTTCGAGTAGATCACTTGTAGTCAGTAGACTAGTATCTCAGCTCTGCAAACATTCACTATTATAGCTAATTAAAATGAAATGTCTTATATATTAAGGTAGTTTAGAATATTTATTGTCTGTTTTGTAGTTGTGTTTGACCACATGCAGATAGAAGTTACATTGATATCAAGACCAGTTTTATATCTGTGAGATGCTCACAAGCCAACACGTAGAAGTTGTCTTCTCTGTGTTTCATTCAACGAAATTTTTCATCCATTCAGGTTTGTGTCTAAGTGAATTGCTTATTGCAACAATATTTACTTTTCCTTTCATTAAGTTGAAGTTGTCTAACCTTCACTACTAACTCTTGGAATTAGTAAAACTTACAGTGCACGGCTGTGAAGTAAAATCAGTTGACCTATATCTGCTCCTATTAGCTATGAAATCCACTGTTGATTAGCATTATTGTAACACATGGCTGCTTTTCTGTCATTTTATTTTGTTTTAAAAGTTTTATTTGTTTATTTGATTCAATAATTGCCAAACATGTTTCTAATAAAAGTTAAAACAGCCTATTGTAAAAGCTCTTGCCAACCTTACCCTAGCTCCATATGGAAAGATGCCATATATATACCTTTACAGCTTCATTTGCTTTAGATGCGTCTGCAACCTGAGTGACTCAGACTCAGTGTTGGTTTGTTTCACTTACAGGTTACTGATGGCTGCTTCATATTATTCCTTCTGGATGGTTTGGTATTAGTTGGAGTTGTTTGATCTTTGCTTGACCTGAACTATTTTCAGACTGAGGTGTACTACATACTACTCTATTTGAAGTGTGAGGTTAGCCGGCTATTATCTTTCGCATGTCTAAATTTTTAGTAGTGTGTTGAAACATATAGCCAGGAGAATATGAGCTCAGTAGAAGTGAAATTATATGCATCTTCTCCTTGTTTGTCTGAATGTCAATACAAAATTTGACTGAAGAATGAGAAATCAGCACATTATTGGGATTTTATTTTAGGATTTTACTTTCTTGTTAATAAAGTCATTACCTCTGTTGAACACCATCAGTGAGCAATTTATTTGATTTTGAAGTTGTTTAAGCTGTTTCCTGTAAATGCTACCAAACCTCATTCCAACTAAATGAGCACTCTTCAATCATATTTGTTATTTTGTCAATTTATTGCTAGCTGTGTGAAAACCTCTTATTAAATAATATAAGCTTACATAGTGCTATGTTTGCTTGTGGTAAGAAAAAGAAGTCGGGCTTTCATTTTAGAATTTTGGGTTAGGCATTTTATTTTGTAATTATTATACTATGCATCATTGATTGTCATTACTAACACCGATTACAGTATAGTAAAAGGTTACCACCATTATTATATATGATCTGCATGCATAATTTACCTAGTATGTGTAGTATTACTAGGCCGTTACTCCTAGGTATATCTATTAGTTGGTGCATATTCAAGCCACTAATATTGTCTGTTAACGGCTGCTGTCTTCCCATGCCTTCTGCTCCTTCCGATTCTGCTTAGTTAACTTTTTTTGTTTCGGCAGTCTATAATATGTTGATTCATTTCTTTCAGTTTATTTGGCATGTTTTGTGATGCATTTTGGAAGTCTCATAGATAATGCTGCCTCTGTGGCTCTTAGTTGTCACTTTTGCTATTTCAGACTGTTGACAGTTTCTCATCAGTGTGAAAGCTGTTGTTTGTTTCTACTTAGTATTTTTTAGGTTAGCTCCCTTCAGTGTTTTAATCTACTGATGTTGTTTTCCGATTTATAATTTCTTCTAATATTTAACATCTTCTCCAATATTGTAAAACATTCTAACCTATGATGTTTATAATGTTGTGTCACATTCTGACTATTCTAGTTATTTATAAAGAAAACTTGTGGTTTTTAACCACATTCTATAAATTTAAATCCACATATGTATGTAGATGTATTTATTCTATAGTGTATTTTTGGTTATAATCAATAATGTACCATACTGTTTCACGTGAGGTTATAATTTTATTCTCTGCCAACTTTTCTAATAGGAATTCGTTCAACTTGCTGCTTGTTCCTAATGTAGTTGTCTTTTCCTAAAGTTTCATCGTGTAGTTGTCTTCTCTTGTTTTCTCGAAGTTCCATTATGAAGTTGTCTTCTTTTGTTTTCCTGAACTCTCGTAATGTAGTTGTCTTCTCCTGTTTTCTTCAAGTTTCATTATGTAGTTGTCTTCTCTCAGTTTCTTGGAATATGATGAGGTAGTTGTTTTCTCTAGGATATTCAAAGGCTCACACTTGCAAATTGTCTGCTCTGTCAGTAAGAATAGTTTGATCAGTTTATTGTGACTCAGCAGCCTCCAGACTGGGGAAGTATTTTGTTCTCACTTGGTAACTATGTTTAGCTTTATTATTTATCAGGTTATGGCTCTTTCAACAAATGATATTTTAACTTAATTAAGCATGATGACACTCTTCTACTTATTTGAGTAATGATTAATCTTCAAGATTAAATATGATTGTTTTGTATTTTTCCATTTCTCATTTTTTTTGGCTTTTCCTACTGCTGTTGTAATAAATGAGCTGTATTTAGAATTTTATGTTTATTTCATTGTTTTTCATCATATGCAACACCACATAATTATAGACTACTTTATTATTACAGTAACTGGTGTGATGGTCACATGGTCAGCTACTAGACAACCAACCAATTGGGTATAAAGTTCGGCAAATTCATTCTAGATTATTCTTGGCATGTGTGAGCTGTAAGAGCTATATATGGAGGTAATACTTATTAAGTATAACATGTCTCCTTGATGAAGCTATTTATCTAAAGAATTGTTCACAAATTTGCATTTAATCACAATTCAACAAGTAAACAGTTTCAAAATTTTCATCAAGTTGTATTTTCAAGAATTACCAATTATAGTTGAACTCAAGCTAAACCGATATAGCATTTTACTTCTCTGTAAGTTGTTTCACAAGACTCATCGCGTTACTAGATTTCCTACTTATATCATTCATCTGTATTATATACATGAGTAGAGAATTTTGATGTTGGTTCAATCATTTAACCAGTTAGAAACTTTAGATATAACATATACTCCTATACAGTATTAACATAGTGTTGAGTGTCAGTTTGGAGGAAAAAATTCTACAGGTTTCTTCTATAGAATCGTTCACAAATTTGCATTTAATCACAATTCAACAAGTAAACAGTTTCAAACTTTTCATCAAGTTGCATTTTCAAGAATTACAAATAAAAGTTGCACTGAAGCTAAACCGATATAATAATTTACTTCTCTGTAAGTCGATATGACTTGGATGTTTTATGTGCCTTAACTTAACCTGATTATACATACATGTGGTGGTTGATGTTTACTTCTATGTCATAATTATATTATTTTACCCCAATCTGCTGAATATTCCAATTTTGAATGACTAACATTTGGGTGTTAGCTTGGGCCAATTTTGTCAAAGTCTCTCGTACTATGCATTATACAACATACTTATTTTCTATACTGTATTATCTAAAAAAACATGTTTCATGCTTTAATTAAATTTTAATGTTTTAAAGTCACTTTTATTGTGAATGTCTGCCTTGATAATTTGACTTGTTGGTTTACCATGCAGGTTTTAGAGCTGTAGATTTATACTGTTTTATACTAAACTCATTAGGTTACTAGATTTCCTACTTATATCACACATCTGTATTATACGAGTAGAAAATTTTGATGTTGGTTCAATTATTTAACCAGTTGGAAACTTTATATATAATATATACTCCTATACAGTATTAACATAGTGTTGAGGGTTTTCTGAATGCTTGGAATTTGCTAATAAATTTGTCAATTTGATAGAAAAAATTCTACAGGTGATGTTTCTATTGCTTCCTTTTTTCTATTGTATTTTGAACAAGTTTATTTACTATTTTTTGTGTTACAGAATGGGCAGGGGAACAGCAACCTGTACAATTTTTCTCTCTGTGTTATTCTTCTCATCCCTGTAATCCTCATCTGTATCTGTCCGTGGTATGTTTTATTTCAACTCATTATTTTCTCCAGTCCTTTAATTGTTCTCTGTTGTTATATCATAGCCTCTACTTCTCTTACTATTATTTACCAAATATTCAAGTTTGATGTATTTTCAGTATACGTTTAAATTATTGAGAACTATAAGTGTTTAGAAATATGAGATTGCATTAAGTGAAAATTTTCCTCATCCTAAGAATCATGCTATTTAAAATTATTATTGACAAGTGTTGTTTTATCAGGCAGTGACAGTATACACATATTATAGTAAACCTAATGCTATACAAATTGTCTAGTAATTCATGACCATGACCTGCCCCAACACATGTGAACAAGTATTTCAATGTTTACCTGCAAACAGTAGTCAGAGTTGGGAGTAAGCAAGTGCATGCACAGCCCTGGCCTCTTTCTTTAGGTCCCTAACTTCATGCTAATATCTAGTTGCATTCAATGACAGAAATTAGTGATTTCATGGTGAATGGTTGGAAGGATGATAAAGCTCCATAAAAATTTCAAAAGTCAAATTCCAAGTTGCAACACTCATTTTCATCATTCACCTGAATAGCTTCTAGAACAAGCAGTTTCTTGAGCTCACCTGTTCAATTTCTTTATGTCTCTTTGTGTCGTGAATTTGTGTTTCTTTTCTTAATGGTTAATGTAGCATAGTGATATCTTTTCCTATTTTTCTTGCCCTAAACATGATTGATAATGCTGCTTAAAAAAGACAAATTTTTAAAAGTATTTGATTGCTACATCTCTGTTTTCCCTTCATTATATTCTGAAACTTGAAGCCTCATAGAGTCTTAGGCACCAAAGTTATTATTGCTCTTTTTGCTGCATACAGATTGCACTGAATTGGTAACACCATTGGAAGTGAGTCATGAGATGTAGCGCATGCCCCAATAATCACGTGATCAGTTACAGACGACTGAGCAGTGATTGGTTACGGATGACGGAGCACGTCTGCTGCACTGTCATTGTAGTAAATTGCTCTTCATAGTGAATGGTCGTGCAACTGCATGAAACTGTTTGGTCATCTTACCAAGGTAAACCTTTGTTTAGCATGCCATTTAATAACTTTTTATCAACAGTATCTTTTAGTTTACTGATTGTTGATCTGTATTTATTCATAGGCTTGGATTTCACATTGATTATTTTATTTAATTGATAGACTGCTACCCATTTCTAGTCAATTTGATACTGCAGTCATTTGAGTAAATGCAACTGCAAGGCTTATAATTATAGTTGTAATAAATTTCAATTTAGCTTTGCTTCAAATTGGCTTGACTTTGACGTAACTTTTACCCTGTTCTACTCTGGTCTGTTGAACTGAACTACAAAATCAATACTAAGAATAATAGTATAATTGAAATCAAATATTTTAATGCTTTTCTGACTATAATAATGTTCAACTTATGCTGAATGATTTATTTTGTTTGACTTTATTTCAGTTACATACTCATCATGGTCATAATCATGGTTCGAAATTGAAAAGTTTAAGTGGAATAAATTCAGTTTAAACTGCTGTAACTATAAAAAACAAGTTATATTTCTTGTTCAAAGAAGTTTCTTTCCTGGTTCTGTAGACTATGTTGATTCTATCATGATACAATTTTCAATACTCTAGATTTTAGGACCTATGAGATGTCTCATATATATCTGTCATCATTTATTCAACAATTTTAATTTATCAAATGTGTTTTGTTTTTTAGAATCACTCCGTGCAGCTCAGATATTCACACATTAGAGAACATATGGTTTTCACCAGGAAGATAGGACCTAGCCAACTGTGGTCAATTCTGAGAGCCCCATCTTGGTTATAATTAGGTATTTATTATTTACGATAATTTTCTCTGTTTTCAATTTTACCAATTTTAAATGATGTTAGGCAACTCATTATTTTGTACTTCTTGTATTCTAATGTGCATAATTCTTGTTTATCTATTTCAGTTTGAAGTAGTAAAAATGTTATCTTTTATTCATAATTTTAGTCTTGTTAACTCCAAGTCCTGTGGAATTGTTCAAGTTAATCACTTGTAGTCTTTAGACTAGAATCCCAGCTCGATCTGCAAACATTTACTATTAGCAAATTAAAATGAAATGTTTTATATATCAAGGTATTTTAGAATATTTATTGTCTGTTTTGTAGTTGTGTTTAACCACATGCAGATAGAAGTCACCTTGCCATCAAGACCAGTTTTATATCCATGAGATGCTCACAAGCCGACATGTAGAAGTTGTCTTCTCTCTGTGTTTGATTCAACGAAACTTTTCATCCGTTCAGGTGTGTGTTTAAATGAATTGCTTACTGCAACATTACTAACTCTTCCTTTCATTAAGTTAAAGTTGTCTAACCTTTACTACCAACCCTAGGAATTAGTAAAACTTCCAGTGCTAGGCAGTTAGGTGAACTCAGTTGACCTATATCTGCTCCTATTAGCTATTAAATCCACTGTTGATTAACACTACCGTAACACATAGCTGCTTTTCTGTCGTTTTATTTTGTTTTAAAAGTTGTAGCTGTTAATTTCATTCAAAAATTGCCAAACATGTTTCTAATAAAAGTTAAAACAGCCTATTGTAAAAGCTCTTGTCAGCCTCAGCCCTGAGATGATCGATATGAGAGTGGCAATTTTAGGGCGTTGTCAACCATTATGCTACTTATTGGTAGGAGGTGTGGCTCATATTACTGTATGTTTACAGAGGGTAGTTGCGGATGATTTCACCCAGTTTTTGGCCCTTTGTTACATGTTTTCCCTAAAGATTTATAATAAAAATTATAAATGAATTGTTTAATTGAACAAATTTTATTTAATTATCAACATAAACTTGAATTAATTGTAGTTTCAATGATGGACACTTTTTATTCTGTGCATCTTACTGGCACTGAACATGGTTGTATTTCATGAGCCTAATTTATAGTGTTTTATATGTTTTAGCTCAATGAACAAGTTTAAGAACTTTTAAAAAATTTCCAAAAACAAAAACAAATAATATTTAAAACACTCAATGAATTATTTAATGATTGTTTTTATGATTAAAAGGGTGTGAACTTAGTATTAAATAAAACTTTCAAACTAGTTCAAATAATAATAATAATAATTTCTAATAATTAAAGTGAATAACTTTGGGCTTTATATTGTCATGCATAATTATTAGTGAGCAAGTTTTAAAATTGTTTTTAATTTTATATGCATAAAGAATGTGTTTAAAAACTATAACAATAAATGAGACTAAAAATTGTACACATGAAATACAAATAATAATAAAATAAAAAGGTGTCAAAATTTTCCCTTTTCAACTTATATAAACTTTTCAGTTTCAGTCAGCTGGATGTTGCAGTTTTGAATTATTAGCAAATGAGTGTTAACTGTGGCACAGCGTAATTCTGTCAGTCTCTCGTACTATGCATTATACAATGTACTTATTTTTTATATTCTCTAAAACTGGTGTTTCATGCTTCAACTAAATTTTGTTGTTTTACCATATTATTCATTATGTTATTAGATTTCCTACTTATATTATACATCTGTATTATATGAGTATAGAATTTTGATGTTGGTTTGATCATATAACCAGTTGAAAACTTTAGATATAATATATACTCCTATACAGTGTTAACATAGTGTTGAGTGTTTTCTGAATGCTTGGAATCTACTAATAAATTTGTCAGTTTGGGGGAAAAAGTGCTACAGGTCATGTTTCTATTGCCATAACTCATGCTTCCTTTTTTTCTATTGTATTTTGAACAAGTTTATTTACTATTTTTTTGTTTCACAGGATGTGTATAGAGGAGCAGCAACCTGTATTCTTTTTCTCTCTGTTATTCTCCCCATCCCTGTAAGCCTCATTTTTATGTATGTATGGTATGTATTATTTCAACTCATTATTTTCTAAAATTACCTTATCTCAAATTTCTGCTATTTGAAATAATACCCATGCAAGTTATTTTATCAGGCAGTGACAGTACACACATTTTGTAATAAACTTAATGCTATACAAATTGTCTATAGTAATTCATGACTGTGACCTCCCCCAACTCATTTCAAACAACTAGTTGAATTTTTACCCACAACCAGTAGTCAGAATTGGGAGTAAGCAAATGCATGCACAACCCTGGCCTCTTTCTTTAGTTCCCTAACCTTATGCTAATATCTAGTTGCATTCAATAACAGAAATTAGTGGTTTAATGGCGAGTGGGTCGAAGGATGATGAAGCTTCATAAAAATTTCAAAAGTTAAATTCCACGTTGCAACACTCATTTTCATCATTCACCTGAATAGCTTCTAGAGCAAGCAGTTTCTTGAGCTCACCTGTTCAATTTCTTTATGTCTCTTTGTGTCATTAATTTGTGTTTCTTTTCTTTATGGTTAATTTAGCTTATTTCTTCTTTATTTTGCCCTAAACATGATTGATAATGCTGCTTAAAGAGGACACATTTTTTAAAAGTATCTGATTGCTACATCTCTGTTTTCCCTTCATTAGATTCTGAAACTGGTCCAGCAACTGAAACTGCTTGGTCATGGCACCAATAAGGTAATTCTCTATTCAATTCTTTATTTATAATAGCTTTTTACTAACATTTTCTTTAGTAAACTGTAGATCTGTATTCATTCATTCTCGGAATTCACGTTGAGTTTTTTACTTAATTGATAAACTGCTCCTCATTTCTTGTCAATGCAATTCTGCAGTCAATTGAGTAAATGCAGCTGCAAGGCTTATATAATGAATTTCAATTTAGCTTGGCTTTAAATTGGCTTGATTTCAAAATAACTTCTACCCTGTTCTTCTCTGGTTTGTTGAACTAAACTACAAAATCGATACTAAGAATAACAATCTTAGTATAATACTACAATTAGTGAGCTATACATTTTAGCACCCTAGCTGTTACTTCTTTTAGTTTCATGTAAGGTTTTCTAGCTAATAGTTGATGCAGTGAGTCAGTGCTCATTTCTTTAGTTTATTGAAAATTTATCCTTTGGGATAATTTCTTGTCTAAGCATAATATTGGTGCTGCTGTACCACTAATTATATAATATGCCAAGCCATTTTTGCTGACATCATATTTTATTTTTATTTCAGCATTTAAAGTTTTTTTTTCATTTTCATTCTATAAATTTTTCATTTTACAATAAACCTGTCTTCAGCTTGATTTTATCTGCTTGCCTCAATTAATTGTTATCCACACTGAAGGGATGGTTAATTTATATATTAATATAATGCTGTTTTAATAATTACGGTATTTTGTTGTGATACATGATCATTAGACATAATTTTTGTGATTCTATATCAAGCCCTCTGCAGGAGTATTAAACTTCGCACAAATATTTACACTAACATTTTACAATGACCTTTCTGTAATAGTGCGGCTGTTACTTTGCTCACCACATGTACAAGCTTATGATTTTAATTCATTGATTTGCTACCCTGTACTGTATGGCTCATAATTGAAATCAAATTTTCTTTTCAAAATAGCCATAACTGTGCAATACGTTCTAACTCCTACTCAATAATTCAATTTGTTTGACTTTATTTCAGTTACATACTCATATTATTATAGTCATAATCATTCCTTGAAATTAAAAAGTGGAATATTCAGTTTACGTTGATTCAACTGAAAAAGTTTCTGATTAAAGGAAATGTCTTTCCTGGTTCTGTAGACTAAGTTGATTTTATCATGATACAAATTTCCCATACTCTAGATTTCACAGTCTATAATTTGTCTCATACATGTCTGTCATCATTTATTCAACAACTTTAATTTGTCAAATGTGTTTATTTTTTTAGAATGTCTCCGAGCAGCTCAGATATTCACACATTAGAGAACATATGGTCTACACCAGGAAGATAGGATCTAGTCAACTGTGGTCAGTTCTGAGGGCCCCATCTTGGTTTTAATTAGGTATTTATTATTTACAATAATTTTCTCTGTGGTTTCAATTTTACTAGTTTTACAAGATGTATTGGAAGAATCATCTTGTGCTTCTTGTATTCTTCTTGATAACTGATGTCCATAATTCATGTATATCTATTTCTGTTTGAACTGGTAGTAAAAATGTTATGGTTTATTTATTATTTTAGTCTTGTTAACTCCAAGTCTTGTGAATTTGTTCAAGTTAATCACTTGTAGTCAGTAGACTAGTATCTCAGCTCTGCAAACATTTACTGTATTAGCAAATTAAAATAAAATGTTTTATATATTAAGGTAGTTTAGAATATTTATTGTCTGTTTTGTAGTTGTGTTTAACCACATGCAGATAAAAGTTCTCTTGCTATCAAGACTGGTTTTATATCCATGAGATTCTCACAAGCCGACATGTAGAAGTTGTCTTCTCTCTGTGTTTGATTCATCAAAACCTTCCATAGGTTCAGGTTTGTGTCTAAATTAATTTTTTATTGTAAAAATATTTACTCTTTCCCTGTGTTATGTGCTATTAGATTTTAGCATTCATAAAGCTACTACCAGTGCATGGCAATGAGGTGAACTCAGTTGACCCATATCTGCTCCTTAGTAGTTTTATTCTAGCTCCTAGGGGATAGCTACTCTCGTAAATGATGTTAGATTCAGCTTTTTCTACCTTCCCTTCAACAAAGTTTGATTTAAGATGAGCATAACAAGCGTTACTACTCAAATAGTGAAGCATGTGCTTTTGATCAAAGTGGCAATATAATTGTATAAAGTGTAGAATATATAACTTTGTAAAGTTGTGCACATAGAACTGTATAGAGTGATGATTAAAATGCAACTGTGTGAGTTGGTTACATAAAATATTTATTCTATATGTCCTGTTAGCTATGAACTCCACTCTTGATTAATTTTACCGTAACACTTGGCTGTTTTTCTGTCGTTTTATTTAGCTTTAAAAGTTATAGCTGTTTATTTCGTTCAAGAATTTCCATACGTGTTTCTAATGAAAGTTAAAACAGCCTATTGTAAAAGCTCTTGCCAACTTTACCCTAGCTCCATACAAAATTTGACTGGAGAGAGAAAAAATCAGCACATGGTTGGGAATTTTATTTTTAAGATTTTACTTTCCTGTTAATAAAATCATTGCCTTCATTGAACACCATCAATAAGTAATTCATTTGATTTTGGACCTTGTAAATACTACCAAACCTCATTCCATCTAAATGAGCACTCTTCAATCATATTTGTTATTTTGTCAATTTATTGCTGTGTGAAAACCGGCATTGAAAAATATAAGTTTACATAGTGCTATGTTTGCTTGTGGTAAGAATACCAAGTCAGGCTTTCGTTTTTTGATTTTTGGTTATGGCTCTTCTACAAATCATTTTTTTGAATTTATTAAGTATTACACTCTTCTGTACATCTATACAATAATAAAAATAGGATTTCCCCCCCCTAGTTCTCCATGTTTACTTTTGTTTGCTTTCTTTAATATTTTTTTATAAAATAAGTTATATTTAGTATTTTATTTCATTGTTTTTTATGATATGCAATACCACATAATCATAGACTACTTTATTATTACAGTAACTGGTGTGATGGTCACATGGTCAGCTACTAGACAACCAACCAATTGGGTATAAAGTTGGACAAAGTCATTCTAGATTATTCTTGGCATGTGTGAGCTGTAAGAGCTGTAATTCTGTCAGTCTCTCGTACTATGCATTATACAATGTACTTATTTTTTATATTCTCTAAAACTGGTGTTTCATGCTTCAACTAAATTTTGTTGTTTTACCATATTATTCATTATGTTATTAGATTTCCTACTTATATTATACATCTGTATTATATGAGTATAGAATTTTGATGTTGGTTTGATCATTAACCAGTTGAAAACTTTAGATATAATATATACTCCTACAGTGTTAACATAGTGTTGCGTCTTTTCTTAATGCTTGGAATCTACTAATAAATTTGTCAGTTTGGGGGAAAAAGTGCTACAGGTTATGTTTCTATTGCCATAACTTATGCTTCCTTTTTTTCTATTGTATTTTGAACAAGTTTATTTACTATTTTCTGTTTCACAGGATGTGTATAGAGGAACAGCAACCTGTATTCTTTTTCTCTCTGTTATTCTTCCCATCCCTGTAAGTCTCATCTTTATGTATGTATGGTATGTATTATTTCAACTCATTATTTTCTAAAATTACCTTATCTCAATTTTCTGCTATTTGAAATTGATACACATGCAAGTTATTTTATCAGACAGTGACAGTACACACATTTTATAATAAACTTAATGCTATACAAATTGTCTATAGAAATTCATGACTGTGACCTGCCTCAACTCATTTCAAACAAGTATTTGAATTTTTACCCACAACCAGTAGTCAGAATTGGGAGTAAGCAAATGCATGCACAGCCCTGGCCTCTTTCTTTAGGTCCCTAACCTCATGCTAATATCTAGTTGCATTCAATAGCAGAAATTAGTGATTTAATGGTGAGTGGGTAGAAGGATGATAAAGCTTCATAAAAATTCCAAAAGTCAAATTCCAAGTTGCAACATTCATTTTCATTATTCACCTGAATAGCTTCTAGAGCAAGCAGTTTCTGTAGCTCACCTGTTCAATTTCTTCATGTGTCTTTGTGTCATTAATTTGTGTTTCTTTTCTTTATGGTTAATTTAGCTTATTTCTTCTTTATTTTGCCCTGAACATGATTGATAATGCTGCTTAAAGAGGACCCATTTTTTAAAAGTATCTGATTGCTACATCTCTGCTTTCCCTTCATTAGATTCTGAAACTGGTCCAGCAACTGAAACTGCTTGGTCATGGCACCAATAAGGTAATTCTCTATTCAATACTTTATTTATAATAGCTTTTTACTAACATTTTCTTTAGCCTAGGGCCACACTGTGCGCATTTTCGCATGCGAGCATTAAAACCACAAGTAGCAAAGGTGTCCACTGTATGCGTTGAGAAAACATTCGCACTTGTCGCTCAGCATTCTGAACGCAAGTGGAATCGTCTCTGTCGTGGTCACCTAATTGGCTGGTAGCTATTCAGCGAGCCCAATTCTTTTATTTTAGTGCTACATTCCAGTAAATTGCGTTTTATTAAAAGCGAGTGCGATTTAAAAATGAAAGCTTTGTTTATCACGCATCACTGACACTACAGTGGACACCTTTGCTACTTGTGATTTCAATTTTCGCATGCGAAAATACGCACAGTGTGGCCCTAGGCTTAATGCAGCTGCAAGGCTTATATAATGAATTTCAATTTAGCTTGGCTTTAAATTGGCTTGATTTCAACATAACTTTTACACTGTTCTCTGGTTTGTTGAACTAAACTACAAAATCGATACTAAGAATAACAATCTTAGTATAATGCTACAAATAGTGAGCTATACATTTTAGCACCCTAGCTGTTACTTCTTTTAGTTTCATGTAAGGTTTTCTAGTTAATAGTTGATGCAGTGAGTCAGTGCTCATTTCTTTAGTTTGTTGAAAATTTATCCTTTGGGATAATTTCTTGTCTATAAGCATAATATTGGTGCTGCTGTACCACTAATTATATAATATGCCAAGCCATTTTTGCTGGTATCATATTTTGATTTTATTTCAGCATTTAAAGTTTTTTTTTCTTTTTCATTCTATAAATTTTTCATTTTACAATAGACCTGTCTTCAGCTTGATTTTATCTGCTTGCCTTGATTTATTGTTATCCACACTGAAGGGATGGTTAATTTATCTATTAATATAATGCCATTTTAATAATTACGGTATTTTGTTGTGATATATGATCATTAGACATAATTTTTGTGATTCTATATCAAGCCCTCTGCAGGAGTATTAAACTTCACACAAATATTTACACTAACATTTTACAATGACCTTTCTGTAATAGTGCGGCTGTTGCTTTGCTCACCACATGTACAAGCTTATGATTTTAATTCATTGATTTGCTACTCTGTACTGTATGGCTCATAATTGAAATCAAATTTTCTTTTCAAAATAGCCATAACTGTGCAATAAATTTTAACTCCTACCCAATAATTCAATTTGTTTGACTTTATTTCAGTTACATACTCATTATAGTCATAATCATTCCTTGAAATTGAAAAGTGGAATATTCAGTTTGGGCTGCTGTAACTATAAAAGCAAGTTATGTTCCTGATTCAAAGAAGTTTCTTTCCTGGTTCTGTAGACTATGTTAATTTTATCATGATACAAATTTCCAATACTCTAGAGTTCACAGTCTGTAATTTGTCTCATACATGTCTGTCATCATTTATTCAACAATTTCAATTTATCAAATGTGCATGTTCTGTTTTTTAGAATGTCTCCGAGCAGCTCAGATATTTACACATTACAGGACATTTGGTCTACACCAGGAAGATGGGACCTAGCCAACTGTGGTCAGTTCTGAGAGCCCCCTCTTGGTTATATTTAGGTATTTATTATTTACAATAATTTTCTCTGTGTTTTCAATTTTACCAGTTTTACATTATGTTAGGAAAATCATTATCTTGTGCTTCTTGTATTCTTCTTGATAACTGATGTCCATAATTCATGTATATCTATTTCTGTTTGAAGTAGTAAAAATGTTATGGTTTATTTATTATTTTTGTCTTTTTAATTCCTAGTCTTGTGAATTTGTTCAAGTTAATCACTTGTAGTCATTAGACTAGTATCTCAGCTCTGCAAACATTCACTATTAGAAAATTAAAATAAAATGTTTTATATATTAAGGTATTTTAGAATATTTATTGTCTGTTTTGTAGTCGTGTTTGACCACATGCAGATAGAAGTTACATTGATATCAAGACCAGTTTTATATCTGTGAGATGCTCATAAGCCGACATGTAGAAGTTGTCTTCTCTCTGTGTTTGATTCATCAAAACCTTCCATTGGTTCAGGTTTGTGTCTAAATGAATTGTTTATTGTAAAAATATTTACTCTTTCCCTGTGTTATGTGCTATTAGATTTTAGCATTTATAAAGCTACTACCAGTGCATGGCAATGAGGTGAACTCAGTTGACCCATATCTGCTCCTTAGTACTTTTATTCTAGCTCCTAGGGGATAGCTACTCTCGTAAATGATGTTAGATTCAGCTTTTTCTACCTTCCCTTCGACAAAGTTTGATTTAAGATGAGCATAACAAGCGTTACTACTCAAATAGTGAAGCATGTGCTTTTGATCAAAGTGGCAATATAATTGTATAAGGTGTAGAATATATAACTTTGTAAAGTTGTGCACATGGAATTATATAGAGTGATGATTAAAATGCAACTTTAGGAGCGTGACACATAAAATATTCATACTATATGTCCTGTTAGCTATGAACTCCACTGTTGATTAATTCTACCGCAACACTTGGCTGTTTTTCTGTCGTTATATTTAGCTTTAAAAGTTATAGCTGTTTATTTCATTCAAGAATTGCCATATGTGTTTCTAATGAAAGTTAAAACAGCCTATTGTAATAGCTCTTGCCAACCTTACCCTAGCTCCATACAAAACTTGACTGAAGAGATGAAAAATCAGCACATGATTGGGATTTTATTTTAGGATTTTACTTTCATGTTAAGACAATCATTGCATTCATTGAAAACCATCAATAAGTAATTCATTTGATTTTGAAGCATGTAAATGCTACCAAACCTCATTCCATCTAAATGAGCACTCTTCGATCATATTTGTTGTTCTGTCAATTTATTGCTGAATGTGTGAAAACCTCTTATTAAAAAATATAAGTTTACATAGTGCTATGTTTGTTTGTGGTAAGAATACGAAATCAGGCTTTCATTTTTGATTTTTGGTTATGGCTCTTTCAACAAATCATTTTTTTGAATTTATTAAGTATGACACTCTTCTGTACATCTATACATCAATGAAAATAGGATTCCCCCCCCTGGTTCTCCATTTTTACTTTTGTTTGCTTTCTTCAATAATTTTTTATAAAATAAGTTATATTTAGTATATTTTTATTTCATTGTTTTTTTATGATATGCAACACCACATAATTATAGACTGCTTTATTCTTACAGTAACTCATGGTGTGATGGTCACATGGTCATCTACTAGACAACCAACCAATTGGGTATAAAGTTGGACAAAGTCATTCTAGATTATTCTTCACATGTGTCAGCTGGATGAGCTATATTGAGGTAATTCCTGTTGTTTTTAATATATAGAGATATTTATTGTAGCAGTCTAAAAGAAAGTAGCGATGTAAAAGCCTTTACATCATAAGTTGTAAGCGTAGTTGCAGGACGCAAGCTTAAAGATAGATGAAAATACTGGGTTGTTATACCAGTCAAAAAAGTCAGCTATTGTTTAGTTGCCGTAATGAGTGTCGGAAAATTGTAATATAGCTTGCATAGCTGTAATAATTATACATGAAAAGCTATAATGCATTAGGGAAAAGCTTTCCCAACTTATGTAAAGTCCCAACAATTCCTATTAAGTATAACACGAATCCTTGATTAAACTACTTCTAGAATTATTCGGAAATTTTTAATTAATCACAATTTAACCAGTAAACAGTTTCAAACTTTTTATCGAGTTATATTTTCAAGAATTACAAATAAAATTTGACTAAAGTTGAACTGATATACTATTTTGCTTCTCTATAAGTTGGTATGGCCTGGATGTTTTATGCGGTTTATCTTAACCTGATTATACATACCCTTGGTGGTTGATGTCTACTTTTATACCCTAATTATATTATTTTACCCCAATCAGCTGAATATTCCAATTTTAAATTACTAGCGAATGGGTTTTACCAGTAGCAGCCAAATTCTGCCAAAGTCTCACATTTAAACTATATGCCTCTGGTACTATGCATTATATACAATGTTCTTATTCTCTATAGTCTCTAAAACTGGTTATTGATGCTTCAACTAAATTTTGTTGTTTTTAAAGTCACTTTTATTGCGGGCGTTTGTCTTGATAGTTGTTAGTGTGCCATGCAGAATTTAGAGCTGTAAATCCTGCTTCACTTTTCATATAATGTATATTGTTGTATCCTATATTATTATGATGCCAGTTATAAAAAATTTTCACCGTTTGTCGAAAGGGGGAAATTAATAGTAAATATTCATGAAAGGGGGAATATTAGGGAAAGGTTGGTAACTCCTGTGTTATATATTTCTACTGCACTATAAGGGAGAAAATCTGTTGTCCACATTATCTATTCTGCATAACCTGTTCGCTGTTGACATTTGGGCATACTGCTTTTACAGGTACACTGTAAGGCATAAAAATTGTTTGGGCATTACATGAGCATGGAAAGCTTTTGTTGAATCATTACAGCTTTAATTGTATTAACATAGCTATGTTAGCTACATTAGGCTATGTTAGCTATATTAGCTACATTTTGTTTTCTCTGTTGTGTTATTTGCTTGTGTGCAGCTATTTTGGCTATTTCAGAAAAAAGCTGTTTTCTAGACTGATATAAACCCTGCACTTTCAGCTCTCTCTTCATTCAGTCTTTGGAAATGCACATCTCTCTTCAAGCAACAGGAATTATCTTGAGAGTTGGTTGTTTTAGAAATGCTCATCTTTCATCTAAAGGTTTTACAGCACCAAAAGGTTACAGTACTGGCACGACTATATGTGGGATAATATATAAGGTAAGTTTCATTTTTCATTTTTTGATGCACATAATTTATTTGTTGAAAAATAGTTTATCAATTCAGTTTGAGACAAAGTTGTTTGTGGATTAGGTGTTATTGTTATTATTGTTCAACAATTGTTATAGCCATAATAAAAATAAATGTTAGTTGCAAAGTATTGAGTTTACACAACTTATATCTCTAAACTGTGTTCTAGGATGGAGTTATCTTGGGCATGGATACCAGGGCTACAGAAGATACTGTTGATAAGCTGGCATGCTGTCTTTAGTCTCTACTTCTTCGAGTGGACCCTACAGGCCTCAAACTCTCCACCATATGCCCTCATGGATCCTCTGACGTCGTACGTTGCAGCACCGTGGGTTCCTGCTCCCTAATTGCTATGGCTGACTTTGAGAACTGATAGAAACCGAACATGTAGGCGCTCGAAATGTGTTATGTAGCATGTAGAAATCATTCTAGTAACTTTGCTTTCCTGTTCTCTTATAGCAGTTCACTTTTCTCTTTTCGCTCTAAAGTCTTGAAACTTTTGTAGTTTGAGCCAGGTTAAGCTGGTGTTGGAACATTTCAATGACCTGGGCCCAAGTTCCCACGTGGACCTCTGAGTTGACAACACAAAGATTACATCAGACAGGTTAGTGCAGTGTTTATCAACCTTTTCCACTTTTTCACTTTGCATGTCAAGGCAGTTTTTCCTTTCCTTTTTTATATATGTATGAAGACTAAGACTAAGACTAAGACTAAGACTAAGACTAAGACTAAGACTAAGACTAAGACTAAGACTAAGACTAAGACTAAGACTAAGACTAAGACTAAGACTAAGACTAAGACTAAGACTAAGACTAAGACTAAGACTAAGACTAAGACTAAGACTAAGACTAAGACTAAGACTAAGACTAAGACTAAGACTAAGACTAAGACTAAGACTAAGACTAAGACTAAGACTAAGACTAAGACTAAGACTAAGACTAAGACTAAGACTAAGACTAAGACTAAGACTAAGACTAAGACTAAGACTAAGACTAAGACTAAGACTAAGACTAAGACTAAGACTAAGACTAAGACTAAGACTAAGACTAAGACTAAGACTAAGACTAAGACTAAGACTAAGACTAAGACTAAGACTAAGACTAAGACTAAGACTAAGACTAAGACTAAGACTAAGACTAAGACTAAGACTAAGACTAAGACTAAGACTAAGACTAAGACTAAGACTAAGACTAAGACTAAGACTAAGACTAAGACTAAGACTAAGACTAAGACTTGATTTTTCTTTGCAGGTAAGAAGAGAGTTTCCAAAAAAGGAATAATACATCACTGTCTAAGCCACTAGATTTTATTGTTGCATTTGTAATCAAGTCAAATAAAATATATTTAAAAAATCAATTATATTCTTGTAAAATATTTCACTTTAAACTAAACAAAAAGTTTATATAGTTGCAATGAATGTAGTAACAATATCTGCAAGCTTATATTCAATTGATAAAAAGCATACAATTATAGTAGGGATGCTAGAGATGCCTCGAGCTGTAGATCAATACATCTCTGCTCTAGAAACGTATGGTTCGTGCAATTTATCCTGATGTCAATAACTGCTAAATATTGTATACAAGAGCCTGTAATGATGATACACAGTAATGCAAGAGAAGAAATTCGAATTCATGTTATATTATCTCCTGAGGCATAAGGCACCTGTGCGCTCATGTCAGACCTCGGAGTCGTGGTACAAGGCACCTGCTGTAGCTACTTACAGCTAGGGTCAAAGGCTCTTCATATATGTGCTTCACTCAAGCTTTGCTGATTGGCTGACAAATGAAAAGCATCTGCTGAGATGACACTGGAAGTGATGCGGCACGCTTGTGAGCAGCAGGCAAGGGATCTTGAATAGGAACTGGGGAGAGCTTCTACAAACAGAATAATATATTAAATTGTGACAAGTATATTCCAAACCAGCATTACTAACTTTATACACTGCCATACTTCATACCTTTGAACTAATAGTAGAGTAAAGTTAAATTTATAGATAGTTAAAACCTTAGCTTATATAATACAGAAAATTATCTGCACTTTCTGAAAGTCAAGTTGAAAAAATTAGGTAGCAAAATCATAGTATATAGACATAATCACATGTATATAAATTAGCAATCATTTACGGTAACTGCAGCATAATGTTACCTTCTAGCCTTTCAACCTCTGCTCTTTGATGTGAAAGAAGTTAAACTGCTCTGTTTAAGTTCTCTCAAAGCTGGCATACGAGCCTTTCCAGCAACTGTAGCGGCAACCATGACAGTCTCGAGAGTTGGTGGGTGTGCCTGCAACAGTAGTATAAAATTTTCATTGTCAAGACTGATGACCATAAGTAGAGTCTGATGCTCATTTGACACTGAATAAACAACTAGGCCTGAGAGGCTGGATTTATCTTTTATTTCAAGGTGACCAACCTTTACCAACTGTGAAACCTATTAAACATTGTCAACTATATAACACATGACCAACTGACAGTAATACAAAACATAAATACAAGAAATATCATTATTCAGTGAAGCTACAACACTATAAACTATCAAAAGAACAAAATTTGAATATAGAATGATATAATATAACATAAAATAGCTACCTTGTAGGTCTATGCCTAATAGAATACTGATTACTAATTGTATTTGTCATCAGCTTGCTGTAAATAGCTTAAAATAAAGGCTATTCTCTAATGTATTGGCTTAATAGCTAACAGTAACCAGCTATAAAGCTGAGTCATTCTAGCTTTGCAATTGAATTAGTAATAAAAACTAGTGGTGAAACAGCCTATTGTCTAGTTTAAGAAAAATTTATAAGTAGGTGTAGCATTGTCTCACCACTGCTAGCAGACGTGAAGGAGCAGAGATGACAGTTGTAGGTCTTCTCTCCTGCATGTACCGTCTGATGATTCAGCAGCACTGATTTGGATGCAGCAGCCAATAAACACTAAGAGCACCTGGCCCCGCCTCTCACCTGTCAGGTAGATGTAGTATCATGTGAATAAGCTTTACTGAGCACAACGCATGTTACTAGGTTGAGCCGCAAAGAAAGAGTGAACAACAGTTAGTATATAAAGCATTAGGTTTTCATCTGAAAGCTTTACATAGCTTTTCATCTGAAAGCTTTACATAGCTTTTCATCTGAAAGCTTTACATAGCTTTTCATCTGAAAGCTTTACATAGCTTTTCATCTGAAAGCTTTACATAGCTTTTCATCTGAAAGCTTTACATAGCTTTTCATCTGAAAGCTTTACGTAGTTTTTCATCTGAAAGCTTTACATAGCTTTTTCTCTTAAAGCCTGTATAACAACAAAGCTATAATACTACAGTAGAGTGAGATAGTGTTATAATGGGGGGGTGACAGAGGGGGTACCCACCGAGGAGTATGTGACCACAGGCTATATATAAGAAACTGGAGCAGAATTGTAGCTTAGGTTCTATAGAAGTTAGAGCTTAGCCGGTACACTGAATACAATTCTATACAAGAGAATAAACATGTTTGTAACGCCTAAAATACTGAAAATTTATTATTTATAATAAAATTTGCTCCAAAAAGCTTATTAATATCTTCTTTTTTTAAATGCTAACATTCAGTAATAAAATGAGAAGTCATAGCCAGGATAAAACATTCTGTGAATAGGAAAACAGACACACACAATAACCAGTGTTACCAGATAAAGTCATTCTGAGGTAACGAACCTGTATGCCGCCTCATGTGCACCTCCAGGTGCTGGAGAGTTGCTGCAGATTTCACACGAGTACTTCCTTTCTACAGGCGAAGTGTGACGGCGTTCATGTTTCCTCAGTTCACTACCATGCAGTTATGAAGCATTGCCCTGTTAACAGAGTATACAATAACTACTACAGAGTATACAGTACTAGCTACAAATACTACAGTTTTGAGTCAGAAAAGAAACTCATCTAACAATGTGTCACCTTTAGTAGAGATCTTGTGCATTACCTGTAGGATAATTCAGTCCAGAAGGCTAGAACATTCATCTGTAACAGCTTTCATACTCTCAGCCCTGAAATAACATGAAAGTAAAATATAAAACATGGTGGCCGATAGGGTTCAAAAAATTACAAATATGAAAAAAAATCGATATAAAATATTTATAAACGCCACGAGTAACCCTACATACTTCAACATGGAGAATGTTTGAGTCTGTTAACTAATATTTACTTAGTGAGTAGTAATGGTAAATAGTTACCATTTACTGCAAGTGAGAGGTCCGTGGCAGGCGAGAGGTCCGTGGCAGCTAGGCGAGAGGTCCGTGTCAGGCGAGAGGTCCGTGGCAGCTAGGCGAGAGGTCCGTGGCAGGCGAGAAGTCCGTGGCAGGCGAGAAGTCCGTGGCAGCTAGGCGAGAGGTCCGTGACAACTAGGCGAGAGGTCCGTGGCAGGCGAGAGGTCCGTGGCAGGCGAGAAGTCTGTGGCAGAGGTAATGAAAGAAGATCAGCTGCTGTATTTAGTTGAACACTCAAGTGTCTGAGAAGCTCAACCATGACTGCACCTGACTTAATACAAGCACAATAAGATCTACAGCTATTATACTTCTTTCTACATAGCAACAATATAGCTAAAATTCAGCTCAATTATAAAAGAAAAAGCTTTAAAAAGCAAAGCAGCTAATCTGCATGCAGTTGAATGCTTAAACTATTTAAAGTATACCCTTCCCCTCTATAGTTTATCATAACAGAGAGTGGGGTGAGTGTACTCTCTATAGTTTATCATAACAGAGAGTGGGGTGAGTGTACTCTCTATAGTTTATCATAACAGAGAGTGGGGTGAGTGTACTCTCTATAGTTTATCATAACAGAGAGTGGGGTGAGTGTACTCTCTATAGTTTATCATAACAGAGAGTGGGGTGAGTGTACTCTCTATAGTTTATCATAACAGAGAGTGGGGTGAGTGTACTCTCTATAGTTTATCATAACAGAGAGTGGGGTGAGTGTACTCTCTATAGTTTATCATAACAGAGAGTGGGGTGAGTGTACTCTCTATAGTTTATCATAACAGAGAGTGGGGTGAGTGTACTCTCTATAGTTTATCATAACAGAGAGGGGGGTGAGTGTACTCTCTATAGTTTATCATAACAGAGAGTGTGGTGAGGGGGCAGACAACTCATATACTGTATGTCAGCCTGTAACAAGGTTGGAAACAGTTTAACCCAAATATAAGTTCCTATATCTCTTATAAATTATTACTGTTTTATAAAGCTTCATATGCCACCCATTTGTAGATAAAATATAGTGCTTCTCTAAAGCCTGCAGTTAGTAATATATAAGGCACATAATTTACTGTTTAGGTTAGACAGATAAAATTACTGCAGAAACATTGAAGTTTATGAATCATACATTTGAAAAATATAGCATTTATTATTCATACACTAATATACGTCACATGCATACAAGAACTAAGAAACATATAATTTTCAATTACTATGAAGGTATACTATAAAATTAATACATAAGGCATCTTAAATTAGTTATCTGTTGTATGACTTCAAGGAAAAGCTGACTATTGCTTTGTCAATTGTAAAGTAGTGGATATATAATGGATATGGAAGTCTTTAGAGATTCCAACAACAACAAGTTAAACGCTAAAGTGGCTCATTAAACCAGAATGCTAATTCAATTGAAATAAGAATTTAAGAGTAAACAGCTCAACTTTACAAAAGTTAAATCACAGTCAATTCACTTAACACAATTACATAAGAACAGTTGTGTAAGTTTAGCTAAAGTGAAGACATGGAAAGTTGACCAGGTCAACAGGTCATTTCAAAGCATATATATGCAAATTTAAAACGAGAAGACAACTGCAATTTTTTTCAGAAAAACAACATGAAATAATTTTTTTGTTATTTTAACAAACAATTTATGTAAAAATTACATTTTTAAATATGTAGAAAAAGGCAGTCTGATACAAGACAGCCTGATACAATAAGCATGCTAACGTCATTTAGTCCAATCAAGTTGACAACTCTTGATAGATATTTGCTTGTCATATGTCTTCTAGGCCAACTGCTAGTACAGTTTAGAGACTTCAAAGATTAAAATCACATCATTACTGGTGAATTATAAAGTTAAAAAATTCTATAACAGCTTAGTTGAAGGACTATGTTCAATAAAAAAATTCATAACTGAAATATAAATCTTTTTCAAACACTCGTATATAATCTTAAACAAAATGAAGAAAAACTTGAAAACTATATAACTATAAAATGTATTTTGTTAATGCTTCATTATTTTTAAACACAATCAGATATATCTGCAGCCAGAACTTTATAAGTTAGGGGAAAATGACAATCTGTTGTGTATTAAACTAAAGCCATTGTTAGCACATCAAATAAAATCCGTATTTGAAAGTTTTTGCTCACCACTTTTGGAAGTTTGGCACCAGTAGAAGTTGCACCTTCCCAATTTTCTTTAGTCAAGTTATATATTTTCTGTTACTTCATCATTTATTATAAACACAGAGCAGCTATTTCACAGCAAAGTCAAATTTCCCAATGCTACAAGACACAACAAGGTAAGCCAAACACCTTAATCTGTCAAAAGGCTATCTGCATATAAAGATATTATTACATATAGACAATCAGATACTGGTGTCTTTAAATATTATACTAGAGCAGCTAAATAAATGTCTTATTTCATCCAATTGAAAAAACTAAGTGAATTGATCTATGAAGTTTCCCAACTCAAATTAGCTAACATATTGCAACCGGCTGAATTTAAAAAATGCTAGTAAAAATGACCATAATCCGTGGGAATCTTCAAGTCTATTTCTAGATTTTAGAGTAAAGTTTCAAGCCAGCTCTACTTAGTATTTTCTAACCTGGTGGTATTCAGTTATGGAGTGTGAAACTTTACCTGTGCGAGAAAATTCTACATCAATTCTTAATCCCTAAACTTTTACATAAGAAACAGCATATAGAGTTTGAATTCATATCAAGACGTATCTGCTAATATAGACAAATGCTGACGAGTTCCGGAGGTTTCACCTCATCACTCATGGAATATGACTGAGTCTCACCAGTAAGGGAGTTTTGAGTCAGAAAAGAAACTCGTTTAACAATGTGTCACCTTTAATAGAGATCTTGTGCATTACCTGTAAGATAGTTCAGTCCATAAAGCTATGACATTCATCTGTAACAGCTTTCATACTCTCAGCCCTGAAATTTCATGAAAGGAAGGTCTACAGCTATTATGTACCTCCATCTACATGCAGCATCTTCACAAAAACTAAACTCTAGCTTTTCTTAAGAATCAAAAAAGCTTTAAAAGCTGCAGGTATTTGAATGTTGAACAGCCTGTACTTATACATGTCAGCCTAGAACAAATACAAGCTATTGCTAGTATCTTTTTATTGCAAAAGGAAATATTTCTCTGCTCATCATAAATTATTATTTCATAAAATACTTTAAAAAAACTTCATATACAAAAAACATATAGATAAAAGATATCATATTTTTCTAAACATAAGCTGCTTGTAAGATACAAGGCATATTCAATGACAAAATCAAGTGGCTAAGAATAATAAGTTGCAAAATGAAAAACATAAGATTATTAAATGTATAAATTACACATTTGATGAATTTCAGTGCTATATACTCTCATACATGTCTTAGGTACAAAAGATTTTAAAATATAAACTACAAGGTTCAGTGATTAAAACTCTGTAAATAAACATAGGAAAGTTATTATAATGGTTCGGCAGAAGTTTTGTCTGGGAAAGGTAAATGATTGCTCCAACAATAAACTTTATTATTTAAAACAATTACAGTGGAGCAGCTGAGAGCTACATGCAAATTTAGGAATTTTTAATGACTTATAATACAAAGTTTTCTAACCAGAGTGGCATGGGCACCCAGCATACTGCAAACTAAACTTAACCATTAGGTAGTAAACTAATATACTAATAGTAATACTAATAGTACTACTAATTTACTAATAGTACTACTAATATACTAATAGTAATACTAATATAATACTAATAGTACTACTAATATACTAATAGTAATACTAATATACTAATAGTACTACTAATATACTAATAGTACTATAGTACTATTAGTATATTAGTATTACTATTAGTAAACAAATATACTAATAGTGCTACTAATATACTAATAGTACTACTAATATACTAATAGTACTACTAATATACTAATAGCAATACCAATATACTAATAGTAATACTAATAGTACTACTAATATACTAATAGTAATACTAATATACTAATAGTACTACTAATATACTAATAGTAATACTAATATAATACTAATAGTACTACTAATATACTAATAGTAATACTAATATACTAATAGTACTACTAATATACTAATAGTACTATAGTACTATTAGTATATTAGTATTACTATTAGTAAACAAATATACTAATAGTGCTACTAATATACTAATAGTACTACTAATATACTAATAGTACTACTAATATACTAATAGCAATACCAATATACTAATAGTAATACTAATAGTACTACTAATATACTAATAGTAATACTAATATACTAATAGTAATACTAATATACTAATAGTAATACTAATATACTAATAGTAATACTAATATACTAATAGTACTACTAATATACTAATAGTAATACTAATATACTAATAGTAATACTAATATATACTAATAGCAATACTAATATACTAATAGTACTACTAATATACTAATAGTAATACTAATATACTAATAGTACTACTAATAGTACTACTAATATACTAATAGTACTACTAATAGTACTACTAATATACTAATAGTACTACTAATATACTAATAGTAATACTAATATACTAATAGTAATACTAATATATACTAATAGTAATACTAATATACTAATAGTAATACTAATATACTAATAGTAATACTAATATATTAATAGTACTAGTAGTCTCATAAAACAATCTCAAGTTCATATGTAAGCTAAAAATAGGTGTATATAACCCTAATTGCAGTTCATCAAAAAGTAAATAAATTTCAACTCTTTAATGGCTTTATAAATCTTTAATATAAAAAATTGAATCAAAATGAGTTATGCTCACTTGGTAAAATTACAACACTCTGCTAACACCTGCAGGCTAAAAATTATGAGTGCCTTTTATAGGTTTTATATGTTGTTTTTGTAGGGTTCAGCATAGGTTGGAAAAAATCTATTCTAGCAGTAGCATGCTAATGTAGCTAAGTTTTAATATTTTAATTATATCAATATGAATAAATAATTGTAGGGTATAGGAATTTACTTTTAGCGCATAGGCCATAGTCCATAGAAAGATAGATATAAGCTGAGCTTATGTTATGAGGTAATATCATCAATTAATCTCTAATGCTTCGAGTGAGAACACTGTTTGTTAAAGGTCTGTGACAATACAGAAATCGATGTTGGTTCTCCTCTCTTAGCAGATAGAGTGTTTGTTGACCGATTTGATTTTAATAGTTCATCACAACTCATAAGCCCAAGGCAGATGAAAAGTTGACCAGAAAAGTACGATACAACAACAATCACAATGTTAATTTTAAACTTACCCGTAATTTGTGAGTCTTAAAGTTAATTTGGAAAAGTGAATATTGTTTGTTGAAAGATTGGATGGCGTTGAGAAGCAGCTAGATGTGTTCAAGAAGTGACTACATTGATTTTGAGTGTAGAGTGGAGCTCCGATAGTCTATGCATCCAGTCTACTTGATGATGAATGGCGCTACAGCGACGTCTGCGCCCACTCGAGCGTAACCAGTCACGTGGTTAATGCTTCGTAAAGTATCGAAAACTTGCCGACGTGGTGTCTTGATAATTATTTATAACGAATAATAATTATTTACAAATTGTAGGCTACATGACTTTTTTTATTAACTGCCGCCGCGAAAGTAGGCAAGCGAGAAACGATAAAGCTTACTTCTTTATAAAAGTCAAGCCAAAGCTGCTTTAATAAATATTATCTAAATATTAAACCGCAAAGCTCACGTTAGGGGGTATAGCTCAGTGGTAGAGCAATCGGCTGCAGTCCGATAGGCCCTGGGTTCAACTCCCAGTGCCCCCTTTTTTTAATAGCACGTAGTCAATAAGTTGCCGTTTTCTATATCAAAATTGTTTTCGCTACACTAAGTTAAAGTTGTTTCTTTTTGCACAAAACAATTTCAACCTGTGTGCTATATTTTTTGTTCTACACAGCACAACACGCTTTGGATTTTTTAGGGTTAACATGAAACCTTTACTAGTCACTATTTCATTATTGTAATGATCACAGTTTATTTGCTAATATACATTTTATTAAAACCACAGAGCACTCATTATTCAACAATATAATAAAAAATAGTTCAAAATATAATTCAGGTAATTAAGCTAGACAATTTAGCATTGTATATATAGAAAATAGAGTGATTATTTAATGGAGCCTCTAGACTGTAGCTTTCTTGGCTTAGTGGTGGCTGAAGCTGCAGGAGTTTTATTCATTGATCTCTTGCCATGTTTGTGAGCTGTTGACCTGTGGTTCTGTTTACTCTCCAGTCGTTCTGCAGAATGTTATGTGATAACACGTGAGATTAGAAACTGAATGCATCAGTCTATAAAGTTTAATATAGATATGCATTGGCTCACCTAAAAACTCAGTAGAGAGCAGGTCGGCATCTTCTAACAGAGGGATATATTTTATTCCTTTGCCTTCACCTATAATAGTTTACAAAACCATATTCATTTTATAAATGTTAGCAAACTATACTTTTAATTTGTGCTAAGCTTTGCTGTTACTGTCAAACAGTTGGTTAATCTGAGAGTGTGACTGCTGCTAGAAATAATTGCTGGAAGATGAGGCAAGTGAAACATTACTGCTTACTGTAAACAGCACACGAGACAGCACTATCTGAAAGGAACGAGATAGCACAAGTTATTAAAGAGTGTGAGCTCACTTTCCACTTGCAGAAGGACGTAAACCTCCTTGTCTCTAAGAATCTCACTGGCATACTGGTGAAGATGTTCCCTCAAGTCTTTAGGGTTCCCAACGCAGTCACACAATTCTATTTCCGCTAAAATAGTTGTCAGTTCAATCATTTTCACTGAATGAACTAACCAGTATGAACTAACTAGTATGAACTAACCAGTATGAACTAACCAGTATGAACTAACCAGTATGAACTAACTAGTATGAACTAACCAGTATGAACTAACCAGTATGAACTAACCAGTATGAACTAACCAGTATGAACTAACTAATATGAACTAACCAGTATGAACTAACTAATATGAACTAACCAGTATGAACTAACTAATATGAACTAACTAGTATGAACTAACCAGTATGAACTATGAACTAACTAGTATGAACTAACTAGTATGAACTAACCAGTATGAACTAACCAGTATGAACTAACTAGTATGAACTAACTAATATGAACTAACTAGTATGAACTAACTAGTATGAACTAACCAGTATGAACTAACCAGTATGAACTAACTAATATGAACTAACCAGTATGAACTAACTAATATGAACTAACCAGTATGAACTAACTAGTATGAACTAACTAGTATGAACTAACTAGTATGAACTAACCAGTATGAACTAACCAGTATGAAGTAACCAGTATGAACTAACTAGTATGAACTAACCAGTATGAACTAACTAGTATGAACTAACTAGTATGAACTAACTAGTATGAACTAACTAGTATGAACTAACTAATATGAACTAACCAGTATGAACTAACCAGTATGAACTAACTAGTATGAACTAACCAGTATGAACTAACTAGTATGAACTAATCAGTATGAACTAACTAGTATGAACTAACCAGTATGAACTAACTAATATGAACTAACCAGTATGAACTAACCAGTATGAACTAACCAGTATGAACTAACTAGTATGAACTAACTAGTATGAACTAACCAGTATGAACTAACCAGTATGAACTAACTAGTATGAACTAACTAGTATGAACTAACTAGAATGAACTAACCAGTATGAACTAACCAGTATGAACTAACCAGTATGAACTAACTAGTATGAACTAACTAGTATGAACTAACTAGTATGAACTAACTAGTATGAACTAACCAGTATGAACTAACCAGTATGAACTAACCAGTATGAACTAACTAGTATGAACTAACCAGTATGAACTAACTAGTATGAACTAACTAGTATGAACTAACTAGTATGAACTAACCAGTATGAACTAACCAGTATGAACTAACCAGTATGAACTAACTAGTATGAACTAACTAGTATGAACTAACCAGTATGAACTAACTAGTATGAACTAACTAGTATGAACTAACTAGTATGAACTAACCAGTATGAACTAACTAGTATGAACTAACCAGTATGAACTAACCAGCATGAACTAACCAGTATGAACTAACTAGTATGAACTAACTAGTATGAACTAACTAGTATGAACTAACCAGTATGAACTAACCAGTATGAACTAACTAGTATGAACTAACTAGTATGAACTAACTAGTATGAACTAACCAGTATGAACTAACCAGTATGAACTAACCAGTATGAACTAACTAGTATGAACTAACTAGTATGAACTAACCAGTATGAACTAACCAGTATGAACTAACCAGTATGAACTAACTAGTATGAACTAATCAGTATGAACTAACTAATATGAACTAACCAGTATGAACTAACTAATATGAACTAACCAGTATGAACTAACCAGTATGAACTAACTAGTATGAACTAACCAGTATGAACTAACTAGTATGAACTAACTAGTATGAACTAACTAATATGAACTAACCAGTATGAACTAACTAGTATGAACTAACCAGTATGAACTAACTAGTATGAACTAACCAGTATGAACTAACTAGTATGAACTAACCAGTATGAACTAACTAGTATGAACTAACCAGTATGAACTAACTAGTATGAACTAACTAGTATGAACTAACTAGTATGAACTAACCAGTATGAACTAACCAGCATGAACTAACCAGTATGAACTAACCAGTATGAACTAACTAATATGAACTAATCAGTATGAACTAACCAGCATGAACTAACTAGTATGAACTAACTAGTATGAACTAACCAGTATGAACTAACTAATATGAACTAACCAGTATGAACTAACTAATATGAACTAACCAGTATGAACTAACTAATATGAACTAACCAGTATGAACTAACTAGTATGAACTAACTAGTATGAACTAACCAGTATGAACTAACTAGTATGAACTAATCAGTATGAACTAACTAATATGAACTAACCAGTATGAACTAACTAATATGAACTAACCAGTATGAACTAACCAGTATGAACTAACTAGTATGAACTAACTAGTATGAACTAACTAGTATGAACTAACCAGTATGAACTAACCAGTATGAACTAACTAGTATGAACTAACTAGTATGAACTAACTAGTATGAACTGACCAGTATGAACTAACTAGTATGAACTAACCAGTATGAACTAACCAGTATGAACTAACCAGTATGAACTAACTAGTATGAACTAACCAGTATGAACTAACTAGTATGAACTAACCAGTATGAACTAACCAGCATGAACTAACCAGTATGAACTAACTAGTATGAACTAACTAGTATGAACTAACTAGTATGAACTAACCAGTATGAACTAACCAGTATGAACTAACTAGTATGAACTAACTAGTATGAACTAACTAGTATGAACTAACCAGTATGAACTAACCAGTATGAACTAACCAGTATGAACTAACTAGTATGAACTAACTGGTATGAACTAACTGGTATGAACTAACTAGTATGAACTAACTAGTATGAACTAACCAGTATGAACTAACCAGTATGAACTAACTAGTATGAACTAACCAGTATGAACTAACCAGTATGAACTAACCAGTATGAACTAACTAGTATGAACTAACTAGTATGAACTAACTAGTATGAACTAACTAGTATGAACTAACTAGTATGAACTAACCAGTATGAACTAACTAGTATGAACTAACTAGTATGAACTAACTAGAATGAACTAACCAGTATGAACTAACCAGTATGAACTAACTAGTATGAACTAACCAGTATGAACTAATCAGTATGAACTAACTAGTATGAACTAACCAGTATGAACTAACCAGTATGAACTAACCAGTATGAACTAACTAGTATGAACTAACTAGTATGAACTAACTAGTATGAACTAACCAGTATGAACTAACCAGTATGAACTAACCAGTATGAACTAACCAGTATGAACTAACTAGTATGAACTAACTAGTATGAACTAACCAGTATGAACTAACTAGTATGAACTAACCAGTATGAACTAACTAGTATGAACTAACTAGTATGAACTAACTAGTATGAACTAACTAGTATGAACTAACTAGTATGAACTAACCAGTATGAACTAACCAGTATGAACTAACTAGTATGAACTAACTAGTATGAACTAACCAGTATGAACTAACCAGTATGAACTAACTAGTATGAACTAACCAGTATGAACTAACTAGTATGAACTAACTAGTATGAACTAACTAGTATGAACTAACTAGTATGAACTAACTAGTATGAACTAACCAGTATGAACTAACTAGTATGAACTAACTAGTATGAACTAACTAGTATGAACTAACTAGTATGAACTAACTAGTATGAACTAACTAGTATGAACTAACTAGTATGAACTAACTAGTATGAACTAACCAGTATGAACTAACTAGTATGAACTAACTAGTATGAACTAACTAGTATGAACTAACTAGTATGAACTAACCAGTATGAACTAACTAGTATGAACTAATCAGTATGAACTAACCAGCATGAACTAACTAGTATGAACTAACTAGTATGAACTAACTAGTATGAACTAACTAGTATGAACTAACTAGTATGAACTAACTAGTATGAACTAACTAGTATGAACTAACTAGTATGAACTAACTAATATGAACTAACCAGTATGAACTAACCAGTATGAACTAACTAGTATGAACTAACCAGCATGAACTAACCAGCATGAACTAACTAGTATGAACTAACTAGTATGAACTAACTAGTATGAACTAACCAGTATGAACTAACTAGTATGAACTAACCAGTATGAACTAATCAGTATGAACTAACCAGTATGAACTAACCAGTATGAACTAACTAGTATGAACTAACTAGTATGAACTAACCAGTATGAACTAACCAGTATGAACTAACTAGTATGAACTAACCAGTATGAACTAACTAGTATGAACTAACTAGTATGAACTAACTAGTATGAACTAACTAGTATGAACTAACTAGTATGAACTAACTAGTATGAACTAACCAGTATGAACTAACTAGTATGAACTAACTAGTATGAACTAACTAGTATGAACTAACTAGTATGAACTAACTAGTATGAACTAACTAGTATGAACTAACTAGTATGAACTAACTAGTATGAACTAACCAGTATGAACTAACTAGTATGAACTAACTAGTATGAACTAACTAGTATGAACTAACTAGTATGAACTAACCAGTATGAACTAACTAGTATGAACTAATCAGTATGAACTAACCAGCATGAACTAACTAGTATGAACTAACTAGTATGAACTAACTAGTATGAACTAACTAGTATGAACTAACTAGTATGAACTAACTAGTATGAACTAACTAGTATGAACTAACTAGTATGAACTAACTAATATGAACTAACCAGTATGAACTAACCAGTATGAACTAACTAGTATGAACTAACCAGCATGAACTAACTAGTATGAACTAACTAGTATGAACTAACTAGTATGAACTAACCAGTATGAACTAATCAGTATGAACTAACCAGCATGAACTAACTAGTATGAACTAACTAGTATGAACTAACTAGTATGAACTAACTAGTATGAACTAACTAGTATGAACTAACTAGTATGAACTAACTAGTATGAACTAACTAGTATGAACTAACCAGTATGAACTAACTAGTATGAACTAACTAGTATGAACTAACTAGTATGAACTAACTAGTATGAACTAACTAGTATGAACTAACTAGTATGAACTAACTAGTATGAACTAACTAGTATGAACTAACTAATATGAACTAACCAGTATGAACTAACCAGTATGAACTAACTAGTATGAACTAACCAGCATGAACTAACTAGTATGAACTAACTAGTATGAACTAACTAGTATGAACTAACCAGTATGAACTAATCAGTATGAACTAACCAGTATGAACTAACTAGTATGAACTAACTAGAATGAACTAACCAGTATGAACTAACCAGTATGAACTAACTAGTATGAACTAACTAGTATGAACTAACCAGTATGAACTAACCAGTATGAACTAACCAGTATGAACTAACCAGTATGAACTAACTAGTATGAACTAACTAGTATGAACTAACCAGTATGAACTAACTAATATGAACTAACCAGTATGAACTAACCAGCATGAACTAACTAGTATGAACTAACCAGTATGAACTAACTAGTATGAACTAACTAGTATGAACTAACTAGTATGAACTAACCAGTATGAACTAATCAGTATGAACTAACCAGTATGAACTAACTAGTATGAACTAACTAGAATGAACTAACCAGTATGAACTAACCAGTATGAACTAACTAGTATGAACTAACTAGTATGAACTAACCAGTATGAACTAACCAGCATGAACTAACCAGTATGAACTAACCAGTATGAACTAACTAGTATGAACTAACTAATATGAACTAACTAGTATGAACTAACCAGTATGAACTAACTAGTATGAACTAACTAGTATGAACTAACTAGTATGAACTAACTAGTATGAACTAACTAGTATGAACTAACTAGTATGAACTAACTAGTATGAACTAACTAGTATGAACTAACTAATATGAACTAACCAGTATGAACTAACCAGTATGAACTAACTAGTATGAACTAACCAGCATGAACTAACTAGTATGAACTAACCAGTATGAACTAACCAGTATGAACTAACCAGTATGAACTAACCAGTATGAACTAACCAGTATGAACTAACCAGTATGAACTAACTAGTATGAACTAACTAGAAACTGTTCAGCTTACCCCAAGGTGCAATTCCACACTTGCATCTAATTTCGTCCAACAAAGACACAGTCTTACAGTCAGGGTTAAAAACAGCTTCTTCGTGTGCTAGTAGAGTACAATAAACTAGTAAAGTATTATATTATATACAGTGTATAGCATATACAGTATTATATTATATACAGTGTATAGCATATACAGTATTATATTATATACAGTGTATAGCATATACAGTATTACATTATATACAGTGTATAGCATATACAGTATTATATTATATACAGTGTGTAGCATATACAGTATTATATTATATACAGTGTATAGCATATACAGTATTATATTATATACAGTGTATAGCATATACAGTATTATATTATATACAGTGTATAGCATATACAGTATTATATTATATACAGTGTATAGCATATACAGTATTATATTATATACAGTGTATAGCATATACAGTATTATATTATATACAGTGTATAGTATATACAGTATTATATTATATACAGTGTATAGCATATACAGTATTATATTATATACAGTGTATAGCATATACAGTATTATATTATATACAGTGTATAGCATATACAGTATTATATTATATACAGTGTATAGCATATACAGTTTTATATTATATACAGTGTATAGCATATACAGTTTTATATTATATACAGTGTATAGCATATACAGTATTATATTATATACAGTGTATAGCATATACAGTTTTATATTATATACAGTGTATAGCATATACAGTTTTATATTATATACAGTATTATATTATACACAGTGTATACCTGTAGTACTACACTATATTTCACTCTGAGTGACTCACCCCCAAACTTCACTACAACAAACATGTTGGAAAGACCGCAGCTTGTCCAATAAACTTGAGGGGATTGGCAGCTGATATGCAGCGATGTTATATAATATTTATTGGCAGCCAGTGATATAATGAGGCAGCAAACATTAAACAAGTAACCCAACACTTTGTACACAAAGAGAGAGCAGACAGCGCTAGTAACTAGCCATTCTACAGTGTTAAACAAATTAGTGTTGAAGAAAACAAAGGGTAGTGCAGCTACAAACAATAGCAGTAGAAAGTAGACTGAATTCCTAGCAAAACAGCATTGTGTATACTCAGGGGACTAGGGCAGCCTGTTCAATGTTCACAATGAGTAAGGAGACTAAGGTAAGCTCCATTTGTCTACTGTACCATATAGTAGTAGAGTAGAAAGTGTATACTATAGTAATAGAGTAGAAAGTGTATACTATAGTAGTAGAGTAGAAAGTGTATACTATAGTAATAGAGTAGAAAGTGTATTCTATAGTAATAGAGTAGAAAGTTTATTCTATAGTAATAGAGTAGAAAGTGTATTCTATAGTAATAGAGTAGTAAGTGTATTCTATAGTAATAGAGTAGAAAGTGTATTCTATAGTAATAGAGTAGAAAGTGTATTCTATAGTAATAGAGTAGTAAGTGTATTCTATAGTAGTAGAGTAGAAAGTGTATACTATAGTAATAGAGTAGAAAGTGTATTCTATAGTAATAGAGTAGAAAGTGTATTCTATAGTAATAGAGTAGTAAGTGTATTCTATAGTAGTAGAGTAGAAAGTGTATACTATAGTAATAGAGTAGAAAGTGTATACTATAGTAATAGAGTAGAAAGTGTATTCTATAGTAATAGAGTAGTAAGTGTATACTATAGTAGTAGAGTAGAAAGTGTATTCTATAGTAATAGAGTAGAAAGTGTATACTATAGTAATAGAGTAGAAAGTGTATACTATAGTAATAGAGTAGTAAGTGTATACTATAGTAATAGAGTAGAAAGTGTATTCTATAGTAATAGAGTAGAAAGTGTATACTATAGTAATAGAGTAGAAAGTGTATACTATAGTAATAGAGTAGTAAGTGTATTCTATAGTAATAGAGTAGAAAGTGTATACTATAGTAATAGAGTAGTAAGTGTATTCTATAGTAATAGAGTAGAAAGTGTATTCTATAGTAATAGAGTAGTAAGTGTATACTATAGTAGTAGAGTAGAAAGTGTATACTATAGTAATAGAGTAGAAAGTGTATACTATAGTAATAGAGTAGAAAGTGTATACTATAGTAATAGAGTAGAAAGTGTATACTATAGTAATAGAGTAGAAAGTGTATACTATAGTAATAGAGTAGAAAGTGTATTCTATAGTAATAGAGTAGAAAGTTTATACCATATAAATAAATTTATTTAATGACTCATCGTTTAATTACAGAGCATGTGTTGAATGAATTTGAAAAAAAGCTAAACGTAGCAGTCACACCACAGATATAGTGGAACTAACACAACTTGAGATAAACAAGGAAATAGGCCTAAATATACAAATTAAATACAAATATGGCTTACAGAATCTGCAAGATAGAGAAGACAACTTCTTGGCACATGATGTGAACAATACATGACTTATGATCATATTATGAGAGACCACTTCTTGTGCTGACTCAGATATTAATCTGCTGACCGGAGAAAGGAAGAGAGAGAGAGAGAGAGAGAGAGAGAGAGAGAGAGAGAGAGAGACGCTGTTTGTTTGATGTAGAGCAGGGTATATACAGGATGGGGTCAGAATTCTATTCTGTTACTCGTCAACTTTGCTCTCCAAGGAAAATGGTGGAATTTTACATTCAAATGAAGCACCATTTTCTTTTTCCATCTTGAATGTGCCCCTACAAGCATATGTATATAATATAGTAACCACCAGGGATCACTACACATACCATTATATATATTATATATACTGTACTGACCACATGTGACCACTAGGAGCTTGCAGTGAGACGTGACTACTGTATTGATATGCAGGCTCTTCAGGTGACAACATCGGCTCCTTACAAACAAGTAAACATGATGTGTTAATTATTATATATATATATATACAATATATATATATATATATATATACAATATATATATATATACAATATATATATATATATATATATACTATATATATATATATATATATATATATATATATATATATTGTATATATATATATATATATATATATATATATATATATATATATATATTGTATATACATATATATATATATATATATATATATATATATATATATATATATATATATATATATATATATATATATATATATATATACATGCATATATATATATATATATATATATATATATATATATATATATACATGCATATATATATATATATATATATATATATATATATATATATATATATATATATATATATATATATATATATATATATATACATGCATATATATATATATATATATATATATAAGTAAACATAGTCAGTTGTATACTACCATAACATACATATATTATATATGTTATGAGTCAACATAGTTGTGTGCTGATAATATATATAGCTTACCTTCCCTACAATTCCTCGACCCCTGACAGTTTCTAAAGTACCACTAAGGCTAAATATTCTCCAATGCCTCTCCCTCAACTGCACTTTCTCTTTACCCAGATTCTCTATCCTTATACAATACCTCCACTGCAAACAAAAACACCATTTAGGAGATTGTGAGAGAATGTAGGAGATTGTGAGAGAATGTAGGAGATTGTGAGAGAATGTAGGAGATTGTGAGAGAATGTAGGAGATTGTGAGAGAATGTAGGAGATTGTGAGAGAATGTAGGAGATTGTGAGAGAATGTAGGAGACTGTGAGAGAATGTAGGAGACTGTGAGAGAATGTAGGAGATTGTGAGAGAATGTAGGAGATTGTGAGAGAATGTAGGAGACTGTGAGAGAATGTAGGAGACTGTGAGAGAATGTAGGAGACTGTGAGAGAATGCAGGAGATTGTGAGAGAATGTAGGAGACTGTGAGAGAATGTAGGAGACTGTGAGAGAATGCAGGAGATTGTGAGAGAATGTAGGAGATTGTGAGAGAATGTAGGAGATTGTGAGATAATGTAGGAGACTGTGAGAGAATATAACTCACCCAATACACTTGACTGCTGTGTGATTCCTACAAATAAATTTGAATGTTATTGAAGATTAGATAAGAGTAACATTACAATACCACAGAAACTAGCCTCTATATACAGTGTACTCTCTCAATACTAACCCTAATCTCTATATACAGTGTACTTTCTCAATACTAACCCTAGTTTCTATATACAGTGTACTCTCTCAATACTAACTCTAGCCTCTATATACAGCGTACTCTCTCAATACTAACTCTAGTCTCTATATACAGTGTACTCTCTCAATACTAACCCTAATCTCTATATACAGTATTCTCTCTCAATACTAACCCTAATCTCTATATACAGTATTCTCTCTCAATACTAACCCTAGTCTCTATATACAGTGTACTCTCTCAATACTAACCCTAGTCCCTATATACAGTGTACTCTCTCAATACTAACCCTAGTCCCTATATACAGTGTACTCTCTCAATACTAACCCTAGTCTCTATATACAGTGTACTCTCTCAATACTAACCCTAGTCCCTATATACAGTGTACTCTCTCAATACTAACCCTAGTCTCTATATACAGTGTACTCTCTCAATACTAACTCTAGCCTCTATATACAGTGTACTCTCTCAATACTAACCCTAGTCCCCATATAGAAAGGGGTGACAGTTACTCGAATATCTTTAGTTGTTTGTCTATGTACTTCGCTCAGCTCTAGCCAAGGGTAATTTTGTCTTTGCCAGGAGCGTAGCGATTCCTCGGGAATCCAGCAGGGGTCTAACAACACATGACACACTCAAATCACTGCATATATATATATATATATATATATATATATATATATATATATATATATATATATATATATATATATATATATATATATATATATAATATATATATATATATATATATATATATATACATATACATATATATATATATATATATATATATATATATATATATATATATATATGTATATATAGTAAAATGAGTGTTTATAAAACGTTACTAGAGTGCTCTATAGAAATAAATCTAGAGCATAAACATATATATATATATATATGTATATAGTATATATATATATAATAAGACCATGGAAAGACTAAAGATCGATCGAGAAGTAAAAAAATGACTGCTCGCTGAAATATTGTCTTCTAATAAAAATAATAACTTATTGTTAATTACTAAGCAAAGTACTTAATAATCAAGATAGCCACCTTTTCAAGTGGCAAAACTTTGACTTTCAGTAAAATAATTAAGAAAACCTAATTATGTAAAATTATAGACTGTAGAAGATACAAAAAGTGAGAGCATTTAAATTGAATTTAAAGGACTAGTATAACGAGCCGCCATTAGTTATTTGCTGCGTAATTTTAAGCCTAATAGTCCCGTAAGTTTATGAATGATCTGCACAACAGCTATTAATTTTATGTAAGCTGTCCAGCTAAAATATTAAAATTAATTACAATAAATTGGCCAAATTACTTCACACTATAAGCTTTACTGCGAAGAGTTTATAGCTGACGTTAAATTTTAGGCTATGGAAATTTTGTTTTTCAACAGTAGTAGCTTTTATCACTCAGGTGGGTGAACAAATTATACTATTAAAGTAGTCTTCACTTAAGAGGAGGCAACTCCGAGAGATCGATCTGACACTCCCATGGAAAAACAATCGACCTGAGCACATCTGAGAGATGTGCTCAGGTCGATCTCCCTGAGATCGATCCATGGAAAGCCAGTGAAAATATACTACTATATACTGTATGCTAACTCTCTATATATACTACTATATACTGTATGCTAACTCTCTATATATACTACTATATACTGTATGCTAACTCTCTATATATACTACTATATACTGTATGCTAACTCTCTATATATACTACTATATACTGTATGCTAACTCTCTATATATACTACTATATACTGTATGCTAACTCTCTATATATACTACTATATACTGTATGCTAACTCTCTATATATACTACTATATACTGTATGCTAACTCTCTATATATACTACTATATACTGTATGCTAACTCTCTATATATACTACTATATACTGTATGCTAACTCTCTATATATACTACTATATACTGTATGCTAACTCTCTATATATACTACTATATACTGTATGCTAACTCTCTATATATACTACTATATACTGTATGCTAACTCTCTATATATACTACTATATACTGTATGCTAACTCTCTATATATACTACTATATACTGTATGCTAACTCTCTATATATACTACTATATACTGTATGCTAACTCTCTATATATACTACTATATACTGTATGCTAACTCTCTATATATACTACTATATACTGTATGCTAACTCTCTATATATACTACTATATACTGTATGCTAACTCTCTATATATACTTCTATATACTGTATGCTAACTCTCTATATATACTACTATATACTGTATGCTAACTCTCTATATATACTACTATATACTGTATGCTAACTCTCTATATATACTACTATATACTGTATGCTAACTCTCTATATATACTACTATATACTGTATGCTAACTCTCTATATATACTACTATATACTGTATGCTAACTCTCTATATATACTACTATATACTGTATGCTAACTCTCTATATATACTACTATATACTGTATGCTAACTCTCTATATATACTACTATATACTGTATGCTAACTCTCTATATATACTACTATATACTGTATGCTAACTCTCTATATATACTACTATATACTGTATGCTAACTCTCTATATATACTACTATATACTGTATGCTAACTCTCTATATATACTACTATATACTGTATGCTAACTCTCTATATATACTACTATATACTGTATGCTAACTCTCTATATATACTACTATATACTGTATGCTAACTCTCTATATATACTTCTATATACTGTATGCTAACTCTCTATATATACTACTATATACTGTATGCTAACTCTCTATATATACTACTATATACTGTATGCTAACTCTCTATATATACTACTATATACTGTATGCTAACTCTCTATATATACTACTATATACTGTATGCTAACTCTCTATATATACTACTATATACTGTATGCTAACTCTCTATATATACTACTATATACTGTATGCTAACTCTCTATATATACTACTATATACTGTATGCTAACTCTCTATATATACTACTATATACTGTATGCTAACTCTCTATATATACTACTATATACTGTATGCTAACATTACCTGAACTTTTGTCATGTATAAAAAACTTCTCAAAAAGGTCGTTGTGAATGGGCTGGGGGTCAGAGGTCGTGTACGGGATGACATCCTCGTGTGACACGTAATCCAGTCCGGGAATTGAAAACATGGAGCTCTCATTTCCTGTGTTTCCCATCAGAGTAACAGATTCTATCTGAGCATTCTGGAGAGTATAGCATAGCATAGCATAGCATAGCATAATAGTGTATAGTATAGCATAGTATAGTATAGCATAGTATAATAGTGTATACTGTATAGTATAGCATAGTATAATAGTGTAAAGTACAGCATAGTTTAGTATAGCATAGTATAGCATAGCATAATAGTGTATAGTATAGCATAGCATAGCATAGCATAGTATAGTACAGTATAGTATAGTACAGTATAGCATAGTATAGCATAGTATAATAGTGTATAGTATAGTATAGCATAGTATAATAGTGTATAGTAGAGCATAGCATAGCATAGCATAATAGTGTATAGTATAGCATAGTACAGTATAGCATAGTATAATAGTGTATACTGTATAGTATAGTATAGTATAGCATAGTATAATAGTGTATAGTATAGCATAGTATAGCATAATATAGCATAGCATAATAGTGTATACTGTATAGTATAGCATAGTATAATAGTGTAAAGTATAGCATAGCAGAGCATAGTATAGCAATGTATATATAACACATATATCTTATATACTCACGATATGCGGCACGTCTTTAGCGTCTATAAGGGTCTGATAATATGTGTGAGTTTTACCAATAACATCCTTACCATGTCTACCACTTGGGTACGTCAAAGACCTGAGAAATCCAACATCAGTTCTATAGAGTATATTGTATACTAGTTCTATAGAGTATAGAGTGTATACTAGTTCTATAGAGTATAGAGTGTATACTAGTTCTATAGAGTATATAGTGTATACTAGTTCTATAGAGTATATAGTGTATACTAGTTCTATAGAGTATAGTGTATACTAGTTCTATAGAGTATAGAGTATACTAGTTCTATAGAGTATACTAGTTCTATAGAGTATAGTGTATACTAGTTCTATAGAGTATAGAGTGTATACTAGTTCTATAGAGTATAGTGTATACTAGTTCTATAGAGTATAGAGTGTATACTAGTTCTATAGAGTATAGAGTGTATACTAGTTCTATAGAGTATATAGTGTATACTAGTTCTATAGAGTATATAGTGTATACTAGTTCTATAGAGTATAGTGTATACTAGTTCTATAGAGTATAGAGTATACTAGTTCTATAGAGTATAGAGTATACTAGTTCTATAGAGTATAGTGTATACTAGTTCTATAGAGTATAGAGTATACTAGTTCTATAGAGTATAGAGTATACTAGTTCTATAGAGTATAGAGTATACTAGTTCTATAGAGTATAGAGTATACTAGTTCTATAGAGTATAGAGTATACTAGTTCTATAGAGTATATAGCGTATACTAGTTCTATAGAGTATAGCGTATACTAGTTCTATAGAGTATAGAGTATACTAGTTCTATAGAGTATAGAGTATACTAGTTCTATAGAGTATAGTGTATACTAGTTCTATAAAGTATATTGTATACTAGTTCTATAGAGTATATTGTATACTAGTTCTATAGAGTATAGAGTGTATACTAGTTCTATAGAGTATAGAGTGTATACTAGTTCCATAGAGTATATAGTGTATACTAGTTCTATAGAGTATATAGTGTATACTAGTTCTATAGAGTATAGTGTATACTAGTTCTATAGAGTATAGAGTATACTAGTTCTATAGAGTATACTAGTTCTATAGAGTATAGTGTATACTAGTTCTATAGAGTATAGAGTGTATACTAGTTCTATAGAGTATAGTGTATACTAGTTCTATAGAGTATAGAGTGTATACTAGTTCTATAGAGTATAGAGTGTATACTAGTTCTATAGAGTATATAGTGTATACTAGTTCTATAGAGTATATAGTGTATACTAGTTCTATAGAGTATAGTGTATACTAGTTCTATAGAGTATAGAGTATACTAGTTCTATAGAGTATAGAGTATACTAGTTCTATAGAGTATAGTGTATACTAGTTCTATAGAGTATAGAGTATACTAGTTCTATAGAGTATAGAGTATACTAGTTCTATAGAGTATAGAGTATACTAGTTCTATAGAGTATAGAGTATACTAGTTCTATAGAGTATAGAGTATACTAGTTCTATAGAGTATATAGCGTATACTAGTTCTATAGAGTATAGCGTATACTAGTTCTATAGAGTATAGAGTATACTAGTTCTATAGAGTATAGAGTATACTAGTTCTATAGAGTATAGTGTATACTAGTTCTATAAAGTATATTGTATACTAGTTCTATAGAGTATATTGTATACTAGTTCTATAGAGTATAGAGTATACTAGTTCTATAGAGTATAGAGTATACTAGTTCTATAGAGTATAGCGTATACTAGTTCTATAGAGTATATAGCGTATACTAGTTCTATAGAGTATAGTGTATACTAGTTCTATAGAGTATAGAGTATACTAGTTCTATAGAGTATACTAGTTCTATAGAGTATAGAGTATACTAGTTCTATAGAGTATAGTGTATACTAGTTCTATAAAGTATATTGTATACTAGTTCTATAGAGTATATTGTATACTAGTTCTATAGAGTATAGAGTGTATACTAGTTCTATAGAGTATAGAGTGTATACTAGTTCTATAGAGTATATAGTGTATACTAGTTCTATAGAGTATATAGTGTATACTAGTTCTATAGAGTATAGTGTATACTAGTTCTATAGAGTATAGAGTATACTAGTTCTATAGAGTATACTAGTTCTATAGAGTATAGTGTATACTAGTTCTATAGAGTATAGAGTGTATACTAGTTCTATAGAGTATAGTGTATACTAGTTCTATAGAGTATAGAGTGTATACTAGTTCTATAGAGTATAGAGTGTATACTAGTTCTATAGAGTATATAGTGTATACTAGTTCTATAGAGTATATAGTGTATACTAGTTCTATAGAGTATAGTGTATACTAGTTCTATAGAGTATAGAGTATACTAGTTCTATAGAGTATAGAGTATACTAGTTCTATAGAGTATAGTGTATACTAGTTCTATAGAGTATAGAGTATACTAGTTCTATAGAGTATAGAGTATACTAGTTCTATAGAGTATAGAGTATACTAGTTCTATAGAGTATAGAGTATACTAGTTCTATAGAGTATAGAGTATACTAGTTCTATAGAGTATATAGCGTATACTAGTTCTATAGAGTATAGCGTATACTAGTTCTATAGAGTATAGAGTATACTAGTTCTATAGAGTATAGAGTATACTAGTTCTATAGAGTATAGTGTATACTAGTTCTATAAAGTATATTGTATACTAGTTCTATAGAGTATATTGTATACTAGTTCTATAGAGTATAGAGTATACTAGTTCTATAGAGTATAGAGTATACTAGTTCTATAGAGTATAGCGTATACTAGTTCTATAGAGTATATAGCGTATACTAGTTCTATAGAGTATAGTGTATACTAGTTCTATAGAGTATAGAGTGTAGCCTAGTTCTCTAGAATATAGAGTGTAGCCTAATTCTATAGAATATAGAGTATACTAATTCTATAGAGTATACTAGTTCTATAGAGTGTATACTAGTTCTATAGAATATAGAGTGTAGCCTAGTTCTATAGAGTATAGAGTGTATAGTGTAATATGGTAGCATACTTTGTGTCATCTCTGTCGTATACTTTGGCAACCCAAGGGAAGAGCACCACACCTTTATATCCCAGTACTTGGTGAAGGAACAACTAAAACACGTATCATAGGAAAACAGATTAATGGGAGTTGTTGAGAGGTTAGCATGAAGGCAGGTAGAGTCATATTGAGTATAAACTATTAATGTAAAGACAGAGCTAATGACTAGTATGGGAGATGGTACCAAGCATACCTGCCCTGCCTCGTACTTTCCTTGTAGCTTCGGAGTTTGTAATCTCCCCACTTCTACTAGTCTAAAACATCACAGAATCACAATACCCAGTAGTTGAAACAATACGTGAATGATAGGTACAAGTATTCAACACACAACTTACTAAGAAGTATTCAACACAGAACGTACTAAGAAGTATTCAACACATAACGTACTGAGTATTCAACACATAACGTACTAAGTATTCAACACATAACGTACTGAGTGTTCAACACATAACGTACTGAGTATTCAACGCATAACGTACTAAGTATTCAACACATAACGTACTAAGTGTTCAACACATAACGTACTGAGAAGTATTCAACACATAACGTACTGAGTAATCAACACATAACGTACTGAGTATTCAACACATAACGTACTGAGTATTCAACACATAACGTACTAAGTGTTCAACACATAACGTACTAAGTGTTCAACACATAACGTACTGAGAAGTATTCAACACATAACGTACCGTGAGGAAAACCGATGAGAAGATGTTTCTAAAGCAGCACCACAGCAGCAGAGGAGAGGTGAAGCCACATTAGCGAGGGTCGCGACCTGCTTTGACCAACCAATCACAGACAACATGCTAGAGGAGCACTTTTTCTAAAATATATACTATTATATGACATCATATAAAATATATACAACTATATAATATTACAAAAAACATATACATTACACTTAGTCATATACATAATGATAATTATAGCCGTACTTTCCTCGTGTGAAGGAGGGGGGATAACTGTATAATAAATTCAAAATAGAGATGTAGCATAATCATTATGTGAACCATTAACAATTAATTTATTATTTGTATTATAGTTATTCATCTCACTGTCATTAGCTTAGTAGTGGTACTAAAAATTATCTTAATTGAAATAAAAATGAAAATAATTAAATCAAAACTACTTGAAGTCAATCATAACCTAAACAACTATCATTATTTATTACGATCATTATTATGACATTAACATGGCTGATTAATAATACCGAATACTTGAAGTGAATTACTGAAGTTGTATAGAATGCGCTGGTAGCCCACATTTTGCTTTGAAGTTGAACGTATAAAGAAGCATGCCTTGTAGTACTAGTAGTAGTACTAGTAGTCCAGTGACTATCACTATGATTATCAGATTCAGTGTCACAATGACTAGAAGTATAACAATAAGTATAACAATATGATCAAGTACAACCATTAAATTTATTCATTATTGATTTAAATGACATTTTAGCTTTACTATGCTACTACAACTAATACTATCACTATAACTATAAGTACAAGAATAAAATTATAACATTAATTATACTTATATATAGTTATACTTATAGTCTATAACTAGAAGTATAAGTATAAGTACGAGTATACTCTAACTTACATTGTATAACTATAAGTAGTGATACTGATAGTTCTATTTAATTTTTATTAATATTAAATCTAATAGTAATACTAATGATGATTATAATACTAATAGTATTACTATTAGTATTAGTATTAGTATTACTGAGTAATAGGAGCAAAATGAAAATGAAATTCAACAATTAAATAATAGTTATAATTTCAGTGTAGCCGACCATACTGATTTCTCAATGTGAACAGTGATACTCATACTGATAGTGATACTCATATTCATATTAATATTCAATTTCATATTGATACTCATAGTCATACTGATAGTGATACTGATAGTAATCAGTAATGTGATAGGGTCCGGTTGTAGCTTGTATAACTATCTCTCGATAGATTAAAATAGAATGGTCAGACACTTTTACTTAGTCTTTTTTTCAATAGACTCTCTCTGCAGAATAAAAAATTAAATGAATAGTATTATCTAAATTTATTCAGATACAATGATCCCTGTTGTAATCTGGAGCGTTAATGCAATGAACAATTGCACTTACTACAATACAAAAAAGTTAACTGAAAGTCGCTAGAAGCAGCACCCAGATGATGGTCACTAAACACAGTCTTACGACGGGAGCTTAGGCATTTGAAGTCGAGATTTTCGGAGTTACTTCTGCACTCAGTGACTAATACCTCAGTGCTGTTTATAGCAGTTTTTCACTAAACTGAATACGCAAGTTCAAGTTGTTTTATAAGCAGCACTGAGTTGGGGGCTGGCTGAAATCATTAGTCTAGAATTCTCCAGTTTGGAGGCACCCTACCCGATAATTTTAAGCCACTGCACTAAGTTACCCCCTAACTCAGAGATGCTTATAGGACAATTTATGTATTCTATTTGCTCGCGAGTAGACTTTGCGCCTAAGTTGAAAATTAGTGTGGAAAAGTGTGTTTGAAGCCTGTTGAAATGATATCATCGATACCCAGGCTTCCGTATAAAAAACCGAATATTGTAGTTGCTATACAAAAAGGAAAGACACTACCACTAGAATGACTTAATTATTAACAAAAGTGAAAGTTGCGCACTGTATGATTTTTTTCTGTCAATCAAATCACACATTTACGTCATTGTGCAGAATACAACTACATAAAATCACATAGTTCTATATATTGCTAGAACTGAACCTGACTATTGTGATAGATTCTCATCCTCTACTGTTCTCAAGTAACTGCGTGTGTCAGTATTATAATTACTGTTGCGTATATTTTGAATGCTGTAATTGTAGCTAAGTTGGGCTAGCTTTCTAATGCCCTATTATTGTGATTGTTGATAAAGCTTTCAGTATAATGTAATTTTCATGAAATACGCATTTCCGGAGTTATTTTCCCTTTTTGCTATTTTATCATTTTGCATTAATACTGATACTGGAAATTTGTGTAGCTTTTATGAATGCCTTCAATAGGTTGTTATTATAGCTAAATTCTTGGCCTATTGAATGATTCATTCTCCTTTGTCTATTTTTCTTTTGTTACTGTCAAGCTTAACTTTCTTTTGTCTGTTGGAACATTCTAGATGTGAATTCTTGTGTATAAAAGCAGGCGAGTTTCCAGTGTAGATTCAGACTTCTATTGGAGCTCGCTGGTAGTAGGGCCCTAAGCTGTATCTGATACAATAAAGGTTATCCTCATTTGTACTCAAATACTTGGCTTATTCTTTATAGAGCATGTAGGCACTAGTTGCATTCAGAACCCACAGTTTACTACACTATTAGTACAAACAATTTGCTTACATTGTTTAAAAAATAATCTGGGAAATTGACAAACTTAAATTATGATAATGCATGGATAAAAACACTAATCAAATAAAACATGTGCAACTTACAGTAGCATATGTAAAAATAAAACAAGGAAACTTGGAATTTCCTAGGCTTGATATGTAAAAATAAAAACAAAGTGACAGCAAAGAACCAAGTATGGATAAATACATTTTATAGATTTCAGTTACAGCATGTAGAAGGCATGCAGTAACTGAGTGCGCGTCACAGTCATTATGTTGAGCACATATAAAATTTAGTCATTCAATTTAAGTTTGACTAAAAGAATGTAAAATAACAAAAAGAAAGTTATAAATATTGAACCTCAGGGTGTAGATAAAAATAATACTAAATACAGCACGGATTGAATATAAAATTGAAAAGGTATAGAGCAGAAACTGCATGAATAAAAATGAAATGACAGATATGTAAGTGAGATGTAAGTGAATGGCTTGTCTGAAGAAACAGATATACAAATAGCTGACTTATTGTAGAGCTTCAAGACAAGATGAATGTTGCATCATTTTGAAGAGCTGAGCTCAGGACTCTGTTTCCAGAAGTTAACCTGTTGTGTGGAGTCCAGGAGGGACCAATATCCTCGCCTGAAGAGAAAAAACCCAGAGTAGAATATGGTGGTCAGCACACAGTATATATCTGTCAGCACACAGTACATATCTGTCAGCATACAGTATATATCTGTCAGCATACAGTATATATCTGTCAGCACACAGTATATATCTGTCAGCATACAGTACATATCTGTCAGCACACAGTACATATCTGTCAGCATACAGTATATATCTGTCAGCATACAGTATATATCTGTCAGCACACAGTACATATCTGTCAGCACACAGTACATATCTGTCAGCATACAGTACATATCTGTCAGCATACAGTATATATCTGTCAGCATACAGTACATATCTGTCAGCACACAGTACATATCTGTCAGCACACAGTATATATCTGTCAGCATACAGTACATATCTGTCAGCACACAGTACATATCTGTCAGCATACAGTATATATCTGTCAGCACACAGTACATATATCTGTCGGCATACAGTACATATCTGTCAGCATACAGTATATATCTGTCAGCATACAGTACATATCTGTCAGCACACAGTACATATCTGTCAGCACACAGTATATATCTGTCAGCATACAGTACATATCTGTCCGCATACAGTATATATCTGTCAGCACACAGTATATATCTGTCAGCACACAGTATATATCTGTCAGCACACAGTACATATCTGTCAGCACACAGTACATATCTGTCAGCACACAGTATATATCTGTCAGCACACAGTACATATATCTGTCAGCATACAGTATATATCTGTCAGCACACAGTATATATCTGTCAGCATACAGTATATATCTGTCAGCACACAGTATATATCTGTCAGCACACAGTATATATCTGTCAGCACACAGTATATATCTCCCAGCACACAGTACATCTACCTGTCAGCACATTGTAGTGATTCGTCAGCAGTCTATTTTTCGGCATCTCATGCTTTGGCTTACTGAGGTCTAACATTGCACCGAGTTTGCTATGAGTGAGTGTATACTGAGATAAGTTGGCAGGTTTGTAGCCTCTAGAGGTCAATGTTTGCCGAACTCTTTCACTCTCCATACTGACTGCCTTGTTATCTAACACTGGCTGTAGGATTTGACAATGCTACAAGGTAGATACAGGTAGATCAGTAGCTGTAAGTGTATAGAGTACACAGTTGTACTTACATAGTATGGTACTTACACTCTGAGAATACTTGCTGTAGTAGTCACCACTGTAAGTAGAACTTCGCTGAAAGCTAGGTTCTCTCCCCAGAACTATCTGTGAGGTGTGCATAGACCTGCACGCATGAGGTTTGGAGGAAGGCAATAGGCCACTTTTACCACCATATTGCTGTAATATCATTCATATACTATAATATACCATATACTCATGTACTATGTACTTACATACTACATGCTTCCACACTACATACTATGTACTTACATATATCTACACTATATACTCACATACTACATACTTACATATATTGAACATATTATAATTAAATAAATTGTGTATATACTTGCATATTTTGAGGTAGAGACAAACATAGGTTTCACTGGAGCATATGTCATCGTTGTAGCATGCATTGGCCGATCTCCTTTGGCAGGAGTTACATATTCTTCATTCAGGTTTGGCAACTGACGCTCTTTATATGGTATTATGCAGGGGTACGCATAGTCTGCTGTACTAATTATACCACTGTTTGACCCTTGACCTTTTGGCTTCGAGCGCTTACCACAGTCTTTACCAAAATATTCACCGTCGCCTTGAGGTGAACGGTGGTGTAACTTAGCATCCAGTGTTCTCAACATCTTCACAAAAGTTTGTGATCAGAAGATACGCTTCAAACAAAACTTTCATACATCATGACTCACAAGCTTTGACTAAAAACCTGAAATGCAGTAGATCCATCAGGTTGAATCTGTATTATTAATTTTATTTACTTTTAAACTTTTAGTTTTACTGCATTTGTTTTTTTTTTATCAAAGTAGAATAGCATTTCGGTAGATTAGCAGTGTAAAACGACAGTAAGTGTAGCACCTACTGTTGAACTTATATTTTAGTTTATAGCAATACTGATTAAGTTAATAGCTAATGCTATACCAAGATTATTCGAACTCAACTTACAGTTATAGTCAGAAGAGATATACTTATAGTCATTATACCATTAGTGTTGTACTTATAGTAATAGTAGTAGTTACTACTTAGAGCTATAACTTGAAATTGTCTGTTTAAATTTATTACTTTAAGTTTAATTTTATTAACTTATATTTATTAATAATTTTTGAAATTGAATGATTTAATGAATAGGCATAGCAGCATGCTGCATGAGCATAGTAATTTTCAGAACAATTTTATCACTGTCTGTTACTAATACTAATAGAAACTAATTATTTTTATTTTATTAAAAAATTCATGATTATTTAGTTAATTTAAGTGAGGATACTCATACTCACCAGTGAACTAGTATAAAGTAAATAAAATTGTACTAGAGGGAGTGAGAGCGTTACTGAAAACTCCTGAGGCACCGTTAAAATGAAACCATGATGTTATGGTAACAGCGAGCCTCCACTCAAACTGTCGTGATAATCACCTAGATACTCTATAGCCTATACGTTTGAAGATCGCAAACACTCCACAGTCCACTATAATATCTAATTGAGGGGTTACTTTCCCAAAGGATAAAAATTACTCCATGCACACTTTAGCATAAACTGCTTCTTCAAGTTAATCACTTTTAAATTATCATAATATTATTAATCATAATGATGCTATAATATTTTATATTTCAATTATGTTGATATATAAATATTATTTTCAGCATGTATAAATTTGCTGTATCACACTATAGCTATATTTACGTTATACTCACTCACTATAGGTATTGATATTCCAACATGAACATAATCATAATGATAATGATAATGATAAAGGCCCTGGGCCTGGGCATTGGTGAAGGCTCGGGTTTATAAATTTAAATAAAAAATAAATTTAAACTCGTCATGATCAAATCAATTTCAACATTTAAATATTGAATTTTCTTTATTAATTAGGCAACTAACACAAATGGTGATACTACTAATAGTAATAACATTAATGATTATTCTGTTATTATTAATAATTAGTATAATCATTATGATTATTATAATAATAATGGCTATGCCTATAGTGATAGTCTATTAGTATTAGTATTACTTTGAATATGTCTATTGAGTATTGACTATTGTCTATTATTATTAGTATTAGTAATCAGTATTACTATACTATTTACTAACAGTAAAAGTAAGTATAATACTAATAGTAATAGTAATACTAGTGCAGTAATAGTAATACTAATACTAATAGTAATACTATTAGTATTACTATTACTCTTAGTATTAGTTATTAATAATATTAATTTATAATTACTATTACTATTAGTATTACTATTGCTATTAGTACTAGTATTATATTTAGAGTTAGTAATTAGTAATTACTATTACTATTAGTAATACTATTACTAATGGTAATTACTTATTCTAAGTATAATAGTAATACTAATACTAACAGTAATTAATATTATTAATAACTAATCTGCAGTTTCAGTTTGAGCTATAGTAATACTGATACTAATAGTTATGCTCGAAGTTGGTGGTTTATACTTCTATTTTATAGTTATACTAAAGTTAATAGTTTATTATTACTAACAGTAATGCTAATACTATTGCTAATAGGCTTGATTTTATGTATATAATTTTTTCAATATTTCAGAGTAAATTACAATGAATCAACCAAACCGCTTTCTGTCTCTGGCCCGTATAGTTCTTTTACGTCATCTTTGTTGCTCAAGAAACCATGGAGGAAATATTCAAAGAGAATATTTCAAGAGAGCTAGAGCAAAAAGAAAGCGAGAGATCTATCAAAGTCACAATTCTCATCAGCAATGGAACTCAACGACAGATCTTGTAGGAAAAGGCAATGACAATACTTCATTTAAAATTTCATCAAATTGTGACACGGAGCTGCTCTTTGGCACTCATCCTGTTTACGCAGCACTGCAAGGCAATCGTCGTCAGTTTTCACATCTGTATGTTAGAGTGTCTTTATACAAAGAGCTTCAGAATGTCCACACTTCACAAGTATTATCCACTATTGTGAAAAATATTTACGAACAAGTGTTGCGCCTCTCCATTCCCATAATTCCTACAGATAAGAGAAGGTTGGATAAACTTAGCGCTTATGGCGTTCATCAAGGTTTAATATTGTCATCTAGTTCCATGGCCATGGACCATATTTATCCCATTACCTCAGATAGTAAAAGCAGTCCTGCTGTTTGGATGTTGATATGCAATGTGGTTGACCCGATGAACTTGGGTGGTTTAATTCGTTCTGCTGTATATCTGGGAGTTGATAAGGTTATAATATCTCCTAACTGTTCCAAACTTTCCCCTGTTGTTTCCAAGGCCAGTTCTGGTGCAATGGAGGTGGCACCTTTATCATATGTGACTGATACGTGTGAATTGCTGCAGCAACTAAGAAATAGTGGCTGGAACGTTCTTGGAACAACCAGTTCTGATGGTAGTGACTCGGTGCCATTATCCTCTGTGACTTTAAGCCGAAGTACAGTGCTGATTGTTGGTAATGAAGGTAAAGGTATAGACGAAGATGTCACCAACTGTTGCACTGATTTGATTAACATTCAATCTCATGGCACTTGCCCTTCCCATGTTGATTCTCTCAATGTATCAGTAGCTGGTGCCATTATTCTTAACCACTTGAAAAGCATGTAAGAGTTTTTGCTTTCTGTGTTCCGAGTCAGTGACTTCCTGTTTATTAGTTCATTGATAGTCTCAGCTCCATATTGTTAAGTTGTTGTTTATTGGTTGATATCTGTGATATGTAAGCAATAGCTGTGCAACTACACTTTCTTTCCCTATTGTGAAATAGATGAACTATAGTTGCATACACTATATATGCACAGTTATTAGATACTTGTCAAATAGTGTTGGAAATATAATTATTCTAATACTTAAAGTATGCTTTTCGTTTTATTTATTTTGTTATCTATCACATTTTATATAAGCTACAAGCAGTGCAAGTACATTTTGTCATATCATGGCAGGAAAACCATTAATAGAGTACTTATGATCGAGATGATTACTCCTGATCATTGGTAAATGGCGGTTAATACAAAATGATGCATAACTATAAGCAGGAGTTGTGCTCCCCGGGTTTCAGCTGATTTATATCAATGAATTGGGGCAAGTCTAGCCTGTATAAATATTATAGTATAAAGTATATTTTGTTAAACAAGACAGAAAGTTATAATATGAAGATAGGGCAAACAATAGAGTATAGTATTACTGTAAGTGTAACGTAAAGGTTAAAGGAACATGGAAAGATAAACCACGAATACAAAGCTATATAATACTATTTTATATAAATTTCTACTCAATAAACATACAGTAAATAAAATACGTCACATATTTAATATTGTGCTGTGACTTTCTCGACATATAGTATATACAAACACGACTGTGCAGAGTGAACTAATAAATATAATGTTGGAACAATGACGTCACTCCAATGTCATATTCATTCAGATTACTTGCTTCTGCTAGCATTACATCCAACACAGCAAGCCAGTATGATCCCAAGAATCTACAAAGAGTTGAAGAATTAGTACTAGGGTGTACAGTGACTGAGTTACTATACAGTGACTGAGTTACTATACAGTGACTGAGTTACTATACAATTACTATACAGTGACTGAGTTACTAGACAGTGACTGGGTTACTATACAGTGACTGGGTTACTATACAGTAACTGAGTTACTATACAGTGACTGAGTTACTATACAGTGATTGAGTTACTATACAGTTACTATACGGTGACTGAGTTACTATACAGTGACTGAGTTACTATACAGTGACTACTATACAGTGACTGAGTTACTATACAGTGACTGAGTTACTAGACAGTGACTGGGTTACTATACAGTGACTGGGTTACTATACAGTAACTGAGTTACTATACAGTGACTGAGTTACTATACAGTGACTGAGTTACTATACAGTGATTGAGTTACTATACAGTTACTATACGGTGACTGAGTTACTATACAGTGACTGAGTTACTATACAGTGACTACTATACAGTGACTGAGTTACTATACAGTGACTGAGTTACTAGACAGTGACTGGGTTACTATACAGTGACTGGGTTACTATACAGTGACTGAGTTACTATACAGTGACTGAGTTACTATACAGTGATTGAGTTACTATACAGTTACTATACAGTTACTGAGTTACTATACAGTTACTATACGGTGACTGAGTTACTATACAGTGACTGAGTTACTATACAGTGACTGAATTACTATACAGTTACTGAGTGATGTCACTCACCTCAATGACTCCAAATCCAATGGCCACACCTCCAACAACCACAATGTTATTCTCAATAAAATCAATGGCTTTAGTCAGACAGCCATCAGTGTAGCTGCCCTGTGGAAAATATATAGAGTTAGTATTACAGGTGCACACACACTATAACATATAGAGTTAGTATTACAGGTGCACACACACTATAATATATAGAGATAGTATTACAGCTGCACACACACTATAACACATAGAGTTAGTATTACAGGTGCACACACCCACACTATAATATATAGAGATAGTATTATAGGTGCACACACACACATACTATAATATATAGAGTTGGTATTACAGGTGCACACACACACACTATAATAAAGTAAAGCAACGTACACAGCTAGCTGGAATCTTTCCTCCCTGATTTGGTGCGATAGTTCGATCTTCCCAGTCGGCTGAGGAGTTGACGCCACAACATTCCTTGAATCATACAGTAATATACGTTACAGTAATACGATATTATACATTACAGTAATACGATATTATACATTACAGTAATATGATATTATACGTTACAGTGATACGATATTATACGTTACAGTAATACGATATTATACGTTACAGTGATACGATATTATGCGTTACAGTAATACGATATTATACGTTACAGTAATACGATATTATACGTTACAGTGATACGATATTATGCGTTACAGTAATACGATATTATACGTTACAGTGATACGATATTATACGTTACAGTGATACGATATTATACGTTACAGTAATACGATATTATACGTTACAGTGATACGATATTATGCGTTACAGTAATACGATATTATACGTTACAGTAATACGATATTATACGTTACAGTGATACGATATTATGCGTTACAGTAATACGATATTATACGTTACAGTGATACGATATTATGCGTTACAGTAATACGATATAATACGTTACAGTATTATAGATAGAGTTACACACCAGTTTCTCCTGAAGTGTGTCCCATGCATCTTTAGCCACATTATCAACACTCTCATTATACAAGGCCATAAACTTCATGCTGTTGTTTGTTATCAGATCCTCAATCTGAGTTCGGTAGTGGAAGGCAACTGCTCCGGCAGCAATCTCAGCAATCAGGAGGATTCCAATGATGACTGCAAACTAGTAGAGTAGTACAGTGTAATACAGTGTAATATAATACTATACAGTGTAATACAGTGTAATATAGTATACAGTGTAATATACTATACAGTGTAATACAGTGTAATATAGTATACAGTGTAATATACTATACAGTGTAATACAGTGTAATACAGTGTAATATAATACTATATAGTGTAATACAGTGTAATCCAGTGTAATACAGTGTAATACAGTGTAATCCAGTGTAATATAGTAGTAATAAACACTCACAGTGTAAAGCAGGCATGAGCTCTCTTTGCACGCTCCAATGCAGCCAATGGCAGCTATGAGAAAGGTGATGCAGCCGAAACTGATGATGACTATAGCGGGAGCATTGATCATCTTATTACCTACGATATCCAGGTAGCTACTCAGAGCTACGTAGGCGTATACACCCGCTGCCACTAGCCCAATTCCAATCAACTGTCAATATATATAACATCATATGGTACTAGTAGTAGTGTGAGTGGTGTAGTGATACTAGTAGTGTGAGTGATGTAGTGATACCAGTAGTGTGAGTGGTGTAGTGATACTAGTAGTGTGAGTGATGTAGTGATACTAGTAGTGTGAGTGATGTAGTGATACTAGTAGTGTGAGTAATGTAGTGATACTAGTAGTGTGAGTGGTGTAGTGATACTAGTAGTGTGAGTGGTGTAGTGATACTAGTAGTGTGAGTGGTGTAGTGATACTAGTAGTGTGAGTGATGTAGTGATACTAGTAGTGTGAGTGATGTAGTGATACTAGTAGTGTGAGTGGTGTAGTGATACTAGTAGTGTGAGTGATGTAGTGATACTAGTACTGTGAGTGGTGTAGTGATACTAGTAGTGTGAGTGGTGTAGTGATACTAGTAGTGTGAGTGATGTAGTGATACTAGTAGTGTGAGTGATGTAGTGATACTAGTAGTGTGAGTGATGTAGTGATACTAGTAGTGTGAGTGATGTAGTGATACTAGTAGTGTGAGTGATGTAGTGATACTAGTAGTGTGAGTGATGTAGTGATACTAGTAGTGTGAGTGATGTAGTGATACTAGTAGTGTGAGTGATGTAGTGATACTAGTAGTGTGAGTGATGTAGTGATACTAGTAGTGTGAGTGAAGTAGTGATACTAGTAGTGTGAGTGATGTAGTGATACTAGTAGTGTGAGTGGTGTAGTGATACTAGTAGTGTGAGTGATACTAGTAGTGTGAGTGGTGTAGTGATACTAGTAGTGTGGGTACAGAGTAGTCGCAAGCGCACACGGTGACCTAGTTTAACACAAATTCGTTAGGAGCTAGTCAGGGCTGCAAGGGCGTTAACATCTATTCAAGCAGTGCAGAATATCGCATGGTTCATTGATTCCTCTCATGATGAACAAACAACCTCCTTTCTCTGCGTATGCCGCAACGTAATGCATGAATAACAATTATTCAGTGTAAAAGGATCAATAGGCAGGGCTAGTATTAGTCTAACACAAGAGAAAGAGAGAGACTAGCTATAAGAATTATGTGGTAATATAACTGTATATATTATACTTTGTATTGTATACAAAAGTCATTCACTGCCTTGTAGAACCTATGCATAACACAGATATTTATACAGTGCACTATCAACTCATGCGTGAGTTATTACATACGGGTTATTACTCTAATTAGAATATGAGTTAGCAGTTTCCATGGACACACCTGCTGGCACTTGGCATACCTGTGCACTCATAGCATACCAAAAATGGTCTCATCTCAACTGACCTAAATTACTCATAACTCTGCTAGCAACTTGATACTGCTGTAGGCAATCTATTCCTGAAGGTAATCTGCCCAGCTAATAACAATTCCTGTCATGATTAAAGGCTAATACTCAATTTGACTGGGTTTGCTTGTAGTCTGTCACTGGTGCATACATAAAGTCACGTCTACTTAAGTAGGTCAGCAGTAAGTGTTAGTTGACCTAGTGACAGCTTGCCTGCAGAGCTCTTACCGTCTACTCTCTCTGTCTCAACTATCCTGGTAAGAGCTGTACAAAGCATATGCTGCCACTACTAGCTGCTGCTACTAGCTGCCACTACTAGTACTCAAGAGGTCTGAGGCAGCAGCTGCCGTGTCAGAACATTGCCTGTTGCTGGTTGTTGGGCATTCATTTAGATTAGACGCTTGCAGTTACTTGCCAAACTAACAGAGCAGCTAACAGAGTGGCTGACATATTTATTCTATATTTAGTTTGAGACAAAGAATATGCTTCTAATTCGATTTTTAAAAAAGGAAATTTTATGCTGAGCTAAAAAGCTTGAAAGGATGCTAGTATTTACAAGACAGTAAATTTATAGTAAGTGAATAGCAATAGAAAGGGAAGAACAGCACCAGAGTAACAAATATTGTCCTATAACTAACAGCACATGTTAATGACTCATTGGGAGTCAGAGAATTCAAAAGCAGCAGTTTGTGGCGTTTTATCTAGAATTATTGTGACATCTTATCTAGAACATTGTGAGGTTTATTGCAGAAGTATTAACTCAAATCCATAGACAATATCAATATGTATATGAAGATGTCACAAGCAAGGTTAAACTTAGACTTCAAGCAGAGAGTGAACCCAATTACACTGTTGATTAAACAATTAAATGCAGGTTATGGTTTCCAATTGAAATAATTATTGAAACTAAAGTTCAAACTTTCCTTAATATCAATATATTTACTATAACTATAATTTATCACTTATCAGCGATTAAATCAAATATAAAATCAGTACCAGCCGTAGTTACTGATACTGACAGTAAATGTAATTACATTTAGTTTTACAGCAATGTTAAAATAATAATCTCTTCTAACAATAACTCTAAGTATTAAGTACTAATATTTAACAGTCTATGACTATAGAGTATAGAGTGATAGAACGACACTCACTCTGAGTTGTTAATCATAATAATAATAGCAATACTAATACTAATAGTAATAGCAATACTAACACTAACAGTAATAGTAATACTAACAGTAATACTGACAGTAATACTAACTAAGTCTAATAAGTAATAAGTAATAGCAACAATAAATATAATATTAATAGCAATATTTATAGTAATAGCAAATGTAATACTCATAGTCTATTCCTATAGCTATAACCTTTTACATTTACTTTTAGTTTTACTGATTTAGTTTTACCAACTCTAACAGTAACAGTAACACTCAGTAACAGTATGACTATGAGTATGACTATGAGTAACACTAACACTGATACTGATAGTAATTTATGATTAGCAACAGATCATGGGTACTGCAACTTACACAAAACAAAACGTTGAAAATAATGAGACACCATTTTGCACAGTTAGCACAGCCATCAACATCTCTTCCTTTTCCTGCCATGTCCGATGTTATTTTAGAAGGTGATAAGATTTGGTATTGCTGCTAGAAAAGTTGACACTCTCCAACCAACCGTTGCCTTCGCAATAATTATCGTGACTGGCTGCTAGGCTATTTAAAGCGCGAGCTACTTAGTCACGTGATTAGTTTTCTGCGCTTTCTTCTTATCGTGTTTATGCTCTCTCTGCAAAATAGTACAAATGCGAACACACCAAATTTTAATTATTTTCAACTGCCTAAAAACTAAAATAATGATAGTGCAACATAGCAATATTACACACAGAATATATACCAGCACTGACTAACTGGAGAAATTTGACTGTTAATTTACACACAGTACCATACCTTTTAATTCCATTGCAGGTGTTCACTGTGACATTGATAGATGGTAGAGGTTTGCCCTAGTTTCATCTACACTTTTCACCACCACAATGGCCGCTTTTCACCACCACAATTTTCTTGCAATTTTTCCACAACGTTATGCATGTCTATGCTGCATATGAACTTCTTATTATATAATATAAATATATATATAATTTGGGTATATTTGTCCACTTTACTGCATCAATGGGGAAATTAATTAAAACATTTTATGGATATGAAGCAATATATTTCTAGGTTTTGTTACCACGGTTACCACAATAAATATATTATTGCCTCAGCTAAACCCTCATATACATCATAGGTATTGGGCTTGGGTTTGGTATTAGGTTTGGGGTGATTTAATAGTGGCAGTTAGTTATGGAGTAATGTTTATCACACAACACAACTACCTATGATGTATACACAACTACCTATGATGTATACACAACTACCTATGATGTATACACAGTTACTTGTGATGTATTTATTATTTATAATTTACAAGACCCACAAAACTTTATTGTCCTAGAAAATGTTTACAAATAATTCAATAAATGGTCAGTTCTCAGAAATATAACTATTTGGAATTGAGATAAAATGCACAATGGAATGTGAGAGTATGAGCTAAATGTTAAAGCTATGAGTAGTGACAGCGGTTAGGTCAAAGGGTAATAAACAGTCAGCTCTGTGTAGGATATGGGTATAACAGGACTTCAGTTGATAGCTGGAGTTGTGTACTCAATACTAATGCTGCTCATAGTGACTGTTCTTGCTCATTGTGCAGGCCAAGTAGCACGAGATAATAACTCCAAAGATCTGCAATACAACAGTCAGTAAAGCCAATAACTAATGCAGAGTGTTGCTTTGCTTTGTTGATAAGTATACATTTGTTACTATGCACTTTGGTAGATTGAATGCTTACCTGAATTATACAGAAAGTGATAGCCACAGCCCCAACAGCTTTACCTACTGACATTACCAAGTCTTTATAGACCTCAAAGCACCCATCCTGCAGTCATATATACACATAACATGTAACATGTGATATGTATAATACTATGTACTATGTCATATCTCACCTGATAGATAATGTACTATATATATAATATATATGACATAGTATATATATATATATATATATATATTATATATATATATATATATATATACTATGTCATATCTCACCTGATAGAGTTCACCAGATGTAGCTTTGCAAGATGGTGGTGGAGCTTTCCAGTCTCCCCTTCCGTTTATTCCACAGCATTCCTGTGTATTCATAATACTACATTACTATAGGTTATATTACTACATTACTAGTTTATATTACTACATTACTTAATTATATTAACATATTACTATATTATATTACTAGTTTATATTATTATATTACTATATTATATTACTATATTACTAATTTATATTACTATATTGCTAGTTTATATTACTATATTACTATTTTATATTACTATATTACTTATTTATATTATTATATTACTATATTATATTACTATATTACTAATTTATATAACTATATTGCTAGTTTATATAACTATATTGCTAGTTTATATAACTATATTGCTAGTTTATATTACTATATTACTAGTTTATATTATACACATTTCTATATATGGCACATGGATAGTCTCACAGAGATAGACAGATAAGAACCGCTTATGGATTAAACTACTGGGGAGTATTCACACCCACCCCTTCTGACTGCGCAACGTCCCAGGCTATTGTGATAGTAGATTTGGTCTGGTTCATTGCAGCTTCTGAAGCTGTCATTATCTGCACAACCCAGTCCTGTGAAGTTTCATCATCCAACTTGCTCAGTTTCTGGGCTCCAACCACAACGACTATTCCGATGATAAACTCTATGAAGACCAGCACTGCCATAGTCACTGAGAACTGCAAACAAACCCTCAGTTTATACAAGCAGAGCAGCTTCAGCAGTTGAAAGTTCACTCATGGCCTGTGAATTTAGAGTATCACTAAATATAAGCAGAAAGTTGAAGTGAAAAATGGACTCACTGTGAAAAGCAGACACTTGTTCTCTTTGCACGCCCCAACCCACCCACAGGATGATATGAAGAGCGTGACTAGACCAACGACAATTACAAAGGCAGCGGCCGCCACTAGTCCTGTACGGACGCCTTCTACATTGTCTTGTGTCTGTATATTCTCCGGCAGCGTTTCTAGCAGCTCCACAAAATCCATCGTCTTAGCCTTGCCCACTCCATATGATCCGACACCAACTAGTATCACTGCTACCACCTGTCAAACATACACCAACTAGTAGCACTGCTACCACCTGTCAAACATACACCAACTAGTAGCACTGCTACCACCTGTCAAACATACACCAACTAGTAGCACTGCTACCACCTGTCAAACATACACCAACTAGTAGCACTGCTATAACCTGTCAAACATACACCAACTAGTATAGTATATTATAGTAGCACTGCTATAACATATTACATTGTACTGTATATTATATATAGCCTAGTATTATAGATTATAGATAATAGTATAACATACTAAACTGTACTGTATATTATATAGTATTAAAGATAATAGTATAACATATTACACTGTACTGTATATTATATAGTATTATAGATAATAGTATAATATATTACACTGTACTGTATATTATATAGTATTATAGATAATAGTATAACATATTACACTGTACTGTATATTATATGGTATTCTAGATGATAGTATAATATATTACACTGTACTGTATATTATATAGTATTATAAATGATAGTATAACATATTACATTGTACTGTATATTATATAGTATTATAAATGATAGTATAACATATTACACTGTACTGTATATTATATAGTATTATAAATGATAGTATAACATATAACACTGTACTGTATATTATATAGTATTATAGATGATAATCTCACTCACCGAAAATATTACATTGAAGATGATAAACAACCATCTCACAGTTTTATGTCCACAGCTGATTTCAGAAGGTAGAGAGGGTCCCACAGTCATCCCACCTTTTATACCGTTAGCTCTCAGTCTAGCTATAGATGGTGATTACTAACAGTATTAGTTGACAGTTACAACTACAGGTCCTAGTTATACAGAGTACTAGTAGTTAGTGACTTCTACTATACAAGATTACTGAGCCAACGAAAGTGTCTAGTAGTTGATTGTGTAGCGTTGCGAGGCGCAGCAATGCGTGGCTGATGGTTTCACTTAGTGCACAAGCTGAGTACTTAATGTATGTGTTTACGTGGCCAGTTGAGTTGTTCATTCGCACTGTGTGGTGTTGACAGATTATAATACCTGTCAATGTAACGGAGCATAGTAAGAGAACACAACTCTCAAACATGTTCTTGGCGCGAGCTTCCATTAAACTGGAAAAGATAATATTTTGAGATCCATGCCAGCTTCATTGTGGCGCATTATAATTCCTTTAGCTTAAACTCACACTAATATTTTGGATTCTCGTCAGTTTTAAACATTTTCATACTCTGTGCTTGACTACCAGCTAAGGTTGCAAATAACATTCCAACCGCACGTTTACTGCTATTCTGTAGTACAGTATTATCCAGCCCTTATTTCCAGAACGATAATATAGGCAACTCCGAGTTGGGGTGAGTGAGTGCAATAGTTTGGGTTCTCAAGTTTAGAGTAGGATTTTCTACTAAACCCCCACCCTAAACTCAAGAATCTTGAAACATTGCACTTATTCAACCCTAATCCGGAGAAACTTACAAAATCTTTCTTATTTGCATGCCTTTCTTTGTTAGCAGTTTGTTATAGGTCTATGTTATTATGTTATATTTTCTGTTTAGAAACAATCACTTAATTACAACTAGATGTTGCCGTCCAAACATTGTTCATACATTTTGTTGTAAATCTAAATGGGCCATCAGACTAAAATGAAATGCATCATTTTAATTGTTTTTGTATTATTCTATTATCATGTACATACTTATTTATATTTATACTGGATGGCTATATTATAGACATTTGATTATATATACATGCATGGTATATAAATATGACTACCAAACTATAATTTGCATACAAATAAAAATATGTATTTTGATGGATTTTCAGTAGCAAGAACAAGAAAAAACTTAAAACATTGTGTATAATATAGATTTATTACAGTACACAATATTTATTAATAATTCCATGTTATGAAGATAAGTTTGCTTATACTGTAGACTCTACAGATATTAAATGCTTGCACACTTCTATCATGTGCTTATGAAGGTACCGTCGCTGTGCGAAAGCTTTACCACAGCCAATGCACTGGTGGGTTTTCTTGGTAATGGTGTGAGTGAGAGAGTGAGATCGGAGATTTGATTTATCTGCAAACCTTTTCCCACAGCAGATGCACTGAAAAGGTTTCTCTCCTGTGTGTATCCGTAGATGGCCTTTAAGAAGCCAGTTTCGAGTGAAAACTCTGCCACAGATGTGGCACTTGTTCTTCAACTTAAGGTGGGTGTTTATGTGCTGCCCAAACTGTTTAAGACCTCCGTACACACGGTGGCAGATGCTGCACTTGAACAGACTGACACTGTGAGCCCCGCCCTCACCAATATGGCTGGACACACAGAATGGCAGCAGCTTAGCATACAGACTCTCTTCGTTCTCTCTTTCCACATCAATCTCTGGCACACTGTCTAGTAACTGAATGACAGCAGGACTGGGGGTGGGTTTGCCTAACTTCACAAACCCTCTCCTAGAAGTATTTTGAGGACTGAACACAGCACTGCCTCCGGTTTGACTATCAAAAGAGATCGGATGAGAAAGACTTCTTTCTAGTTGAGAAGGGCGAGTGGGGGAAACCAAACTAGGCTCAGATATACTTAGTGACCTGTCAGCGATACATAATTCTCTGAAGCTGCCTTTTCTAGAGTAGTTGTCTTCTTTCTCACTGAGGCAGTTGCCTTCCCTCTCATTGAAGCAGTTGTCTTCCCTCTCACTGAGGCAGTTGTCTTCTCTCTTGCCAATGCTTTGGGTGGTAGGACTCTGCACGCAGTGCAAACTGGCTTGCATCTGCTCCTTGCTGGCTATGAACAGAGAGGGAGAGTTTGTTATCTTTAGATCTTTGTCATTTATCTGCACTCCATCAATTAGCAGTTCAAATCTGGATACCAAAGATATGCTTGTAACATTTCTGCTTGGCGGCTTGAGTATGTTTGTCTCTTTCAGCTGCCCCTACAAGATGACACTGCCAAGTATATAAACTCGAACTTCTTGCTTCAGGTGTAACACTTATATAAGTATCATTTAGATAACGTGACTAAAGAAAAAACATCACCTGGTTGTTAATGTTGAAAGTTTTGATACTGTCATGCAGAACAGCAGAATAAGGCTTGTATCGAATAACCTTCTTAATGGAGAGTCCAGAACGAGTTGTCATCACATTTGGATCAAAAGCACTGACTGAAATGTTTGGCAGAAAAAATGTGACTGTTAAGAAATGCCCAGAAAGAAGCTATCAGTATGAGTATCAGTTGAATCAATTTGCGAATAGGAAAATTAAATTAGGAAAATTAATTAAGATTAAAGAGACCCTTGACTTTTTAGTTATATTTATCAATATTTTATTAGTTTTAGACAAAATCTTATATACATTAGCAGCTAACTTGTGAAAAATAGCTCAAAACTGGAGGCTTCGAGTGCGTACAGGTACTTACTTAGTAAGTTACTACTTATACTATAAGACTAAGTATATGAATATCAAGTAAAACATGACATTACTATAACTATTACTATTAGGACCCGTTTTGTTTATTGATAGATTTCTAGGATCACAATTACCTCGTTGATTTCTGCAATATACTTCGTCCTTTTCACGTGAGTAAACAAAATTTAAAAGACACTTGGGCATAACTAAAAGAACTCAATTTCAGCATAAAAATCTACCTTTTCTTTTTAGATTTTAGCGTCTGCTAGCATCCCTACACCATGTTTGCGCGAAAACGAAAATTTGACAAGTTTTTAATAACGGTTCACATTTATTTATTTTTTTTTATAATTTAATTTTGAAACAAGTTTTGGATTTTAAAATAAAATATTAATTTTATTTGTTTTTGTAGCTAGCTAACAAAGTTCATGTTTTTTGTTACTATTAGAGATTCCTAAAATTTATAGAAACACACAGAAATAATATTTAGAACACATCAAAAAGTTAATACCTGCAGTAGTTTATTTTAGTCAAATAAAGGGCCTGACCCAAACAATAAGAAAATCGCTATGAGCAGCACAAATTTGTGAGCTATTGAGTGCAGTAATTTTGAGAACATTGTTGGAATTCTAAACCCACGATTTTCAAACACGTAGGCCCCCACTTCTTGCACTCAGTGACCGCCAACTATGCGCTGCTTCGAGCGATTTCCGAAATTTCTTTGTAAAACAATGCCGAGCTGGTCGAAGAAACAGCTAGTCGGCTAACCAAGTTAAATCATTGATTAAAGAAAAATTGTGGAAATCGAGGCTCCTGTTAGGGGTTGAGTCGAATTGAGTCAACTTGTATTGGCCTTATTGATATTAGCATTTTTGTTATAATACTATTTACTGGTAAATTGAATTTGGTTTCGCCCTTGCCTTAGGTATGAGGCTGAGTATGACTTAGTTTTATCACTGTTAGAGTGTTAGTGTTATCAGTATCACTATGATATCAAATTCAATATGAATATCATAATGATTATGATTAAGTAATAATGATATTAAAATCAATTTAGCGTTTTAGTCAGTGCCAATTGAAAAGTTTAAAAATTAAATTTGAATATTCACAAAGCCCTGTGTCGTCCTCGCCTAGAATATCATATATGCTGCTGCTGTGTGGGTCCCTAGCTCCAAGAAGGCTGTAGTAGACATCGAGCAAGTGCAAGAGCAGGCTCTGAGATTTGTGGCAGGTATTAAAGGCAGGGGTGGCTCAAATGAGGCAAGATCTAGGCTTGGATTAACCCCCCTGCAAAACAGGCGCAAAGACCTACGATTTAGTCTCTCTTAGTCCTGGCCAAAGAGGAATATCATCCTACACTCTCAAAATTGTATGAATACCTCATGGACCAGCCCACTACATCAGTTACCACCAGGTCCTATTCAAATGGCATGCCCACCACTTTCAGGACTAACACCTCACTATTTCATAACAGCTTCCTACCCAGAACAGTACGTGATATGAAAATAACATCAAATGCTGCTCACAGACAGGCCTCATAAGGCCCTGTACTGGCACCAAAGTCTTAAAACAGAACTGCACTTATGTGATAAAAGTATTAACTACATTTAATAATTCTGTTCACCAAAGGAGGCACGTCGCTTAGTGCTTACACTAATTTAGTGGTCTAACGTGATGAAAAAAGTAATTTCAAACTTTGACTTGCAGTTGCCCAAATTTTAAAAATTCAGCAACTAAAAGTAAAATACTTAAATTTAAAGTTAAATAGTTTTACATGATACTCATACTGTAACTGTAAGAATACTGAGGATACGTCTAATATCTCTAGTTAGGACTAGACAAACTCAAATTAATGTCAATTATGAAGTTTTCTCTTCATTATTATAGTAACGCCTATTTGATTTACCGGAATTACCTCACATTCATCTTCTGGGTTTAATTGTCATCTTTCTCAGTAATATTAAAAGGGAATTTGGCCAAACTTGTTTTTACGGTAAATTTTGTTGTAGCTTATTTCAATTATATTCAAATTAACCCCATAAATGTACTTTTTATTTTAGTGTAATGAGGCTATCATGCCTAATCAATGGTAAGAGCAACTAGAGTATTTAAAGTGATAAAATTAATGCAGTTGCAATTGCAAACATTTGATTAGAAGCAAGTGTATGAAGGTAATGTGCTTAAAACTGCAGTACTAAGTCATAAGTTAACTTGTTTCTGTTAGAAAAGGCAGAAGAAGATGTTAGAAAGGCTTTGGACTAGATGTCGTGTTATTGTCTCAAGACATCACTGTAACTCTTCCTCAAACCACCCCTTTTCAAGGCTGTCTAAACCCCCTCACCTCCTTGCCCTCAGTCATCTCAACAGAACTGCTGTTGAGGATGGTTTTGGAAAACATACTTATGGCTCCTTGCTTTTCCAAAGTTATCAACTTGCCCATCACATGAAACAGTCACTTGGTTGGTTCATAAAACTTACACCAATACTACCTTCTCTATACTGTGGTACTACCTTCTCTATACTGTGGTACTACCTTCTCTATACTGTGGTACTACTTTCTCTATACTGTGTATACTATACTGTGTATTACTATACTGTGTATACTCCACCATATACTATGCTGTGACATATTGTCAATAGGGTGCAGCAGCCTGAAGGGGGAGCGGGTTGTATACTTAACACCAAACGACTCAAGCAATGTTGTTACTCTCTGGGCCATATGGATGACAGGAGCTATTGCCGTACCTCTATGTGCATCACATCCTCTCTCTGAAAAGCAGTACTTTGTGGATGACTCTGAGGCTAAGCTAGTTGTTGGTGAGTATGTAGAGAGAGAGGGGGAGAGAGAGAGGGGGGGGGGGAGAGAGAGAGAGGGGGTTATTGTACCATTTATATCATTTATATTAATTGTTTGAAGGGAAGTTTATTTTAAATGGAAACTGCTTTCACTGTCACGTGTTCAGGAAACTACCATCTCTATATTAAAATAGGAACTGAAAAATATGCGGATGAAATATTGAAGTTGGCGAAAGGTAGATTAACTCCACATTTGGTTTTGCCGAATGTAAGTATATATACATTGTGTAAATATATATACATTGTGTAAGTATATATACATTGTGTAAGAATATATACATTGTGTAAGTATATATACATTGTGTAAGTATATATACATTGTGTAAGTATATATACATTGTGTAAGTATATATACATTGTGTAAGTATATATACATTGTGTAAGTATATATACATTGTGTAAGAATATATACATTGTGTAAGTATATATACATTGTGTAAGTATATGTGCAATTAGTATATATTATATAGTAGTGTGAGTGATGATGGAACGTCAGTCTGTGTGTCTGTAGGCTAAAGTTGAATCGGTGAAGAATAGCGACATGCCTTCTGCTTATCAACTCGGAGAAATAGAGAAGACAACTCCAGCTCTTATTATATACACCAGCGGCACAACTGGCCGTCCAAAGGTACTATAATATACTCTGTATATTATATACTCTGTATACTCTGTGTACTCTGTATACTCTGTATACTCTGTATACTCTACTCTGTATACTCTGTGTACTCTGTGTACTCTGTATACTCTGTACACTCTGTATACTCTGTGTACTCTGTGTACTCTGTGTATTATATACTCTGTATACTCTGTGTACTCTGTGTACTCTGTATACTCTGTGTACTCGTATTATATACTCTCTAATTTACTATATACACTGTATCGCTGTATACTTTATGCTCTATTCTATACAGAAGGTGTATTCCAGGGTGTGGTTCTGTCACATGGCAATATCGAGGCTACGACACAAGACATGATAAAGGCATGGGAATGGACATCAGCTGACACCTGTCTACATGTGCTCCCTCTGCACCACATACACGGTCTAGTCAACGCTCTGCATGTTCCCCTCTCAGCTGCTGCTAAGTGTGTCATGCTGCCTCACTTTGATGCCAGAGAGGTGTAGTGTTTACATGGTTACTAGGTGTAGTGTTTCCATGGTTACTAGGTGTAGTGTTTACATGGTTGTTAGGTGTAGTGTTTCCATGGTTACTAGGTGTAGTGTTTACATGGTTGCTAGGTGTAGTGTTTACATGGTTGCTAGGTGCAGTGTTTACATGGTTGCTAGGTGTAGTGTTTACATGGTTATTAGGTGCAGTGTTTACATGGTTGCTAGGTGTAGTGTTTACATGGTTACTAGGTGTAGTGTTTACATGGTTACTAGGTGCAGTGTTTCCATGGTTACTAGGTGTAGTGTTTACATGGTTACTAGGTGCAGTGTTTCCATGGTTACTAGGTGCAGTGTTTCCATGGTTACTAGGTGTGGAACAAACTCATGGCCCCCGACAATCAGGTATCGGTCTTTACTGCTGTACCCACAGTCTACGCTAAACTCCTGGATTATTATGAAACCAACTCAGACTCTAATCTAAACCCGGAAACCATCAGGCAGGCTTTCAAACGAGTAAGGTGAGCTTTTCATAGCTAATGAATAAGGTGTGTAGATACGTACGTATAGTATATACATGTTGTGTATAGATATGTACGTATAGTATACATATACTGTGTGTAGATACGTACGTATAGTATACACATGTTGTGTGTAGATTACTCATGTGCGCTGGTAGTCCATTGCATACAACAGTAGCTAAGCTGTGGGTCAAGGTCACAGGTAGTATACTCAAAGACAGATATGGTATGACTGAGTTACTCACAATCATATCCAATCCCCTGCATGGACGTCGCAAACCAGGTTTGTGACAGTCAGTCCGTTTCTCTAGAATTACCAGAGTTGTGCTCTCTTCCGACATCCACTGGCAACACTAACATGATGCATTAAGTTTTCACCGCACAGTGATAGTAACTAGAATCAGTAAAATCATCAAAGTGATAGTGACTAGAATCAGTAAAATCATTACAGTGATAGTGACTAGAATCAGTAAAATCATCACAGTGACGGTAACTAGAATCAGTAAATTAATCACAGTGATTTAAATGTTGAAGATTGATGGTGAGTGGTTCGAATGCGCTGCCACTGCCGGTCAGATCAATGTTCAACGAGCTCACTGGCCACGAGTTACTTGAGAGGTACGGTATGACTGAAATACTAATGGCCTTGACACACCCTCTTAGAGGAAACCGCTTACCAGGTACAGGGGTCCTTGCTACACTCCTAGTCAGTAAGGGGTACTCACTACACTCGTATCCAGTAAGGGGTCCTTACTACACTCCTGTCCAGTAAGGGGTCCTTACTACACTCCTATCCAGTAAGGGGTACTCACTACACTCCTAGTCAGTAAGGGGTACTCACTACACTCCTAGTCAGTAAGGGGTACTCACTACACTCTTATTCAGTAAGGGGTACTTATTACACTCCTAGTCAGTAAGGGGTACTCACTACACTCCTATCCAGTAAGGGGTACTTACTACACTCCTAGCTACAGTAGCTTAGCCTTAGCTCTTACTGCTTTCATATCACCATAAAGCTACTGAATTTAACAAACTAACTGGCTAATCTTATTCAGGAGAATCGCAAGAAAAGAAAGTTATGTTGTGAGTGGAAAGGCAATTTTAAGGGTAGAGAGTGCAACTCCAAATTTATACGTCAGTGTCCATTTTGAATAATTTTCACATCAATGCACTGGTTATTCATACATTTTACTCTACTATTTACTCTTGTTATTCGAATAAGTTAAACAGATGTTATTGTGATGTACATGCAGGCACTGTGGGGTTTCCATTCAATTCTGTGAAGACAATGATAGCTAAAGCTGATGCTACTGCGCCACATGGCTATGTGGATGTAACCAATGAGATGGCAGATGACAATTCAGGTGTATATACATTTATACAGTAGGCCTATATGCTATCTAGTATAGTGTTGGCACTGAATCGCCTAAGATTCCAAATGATAGGAAGTCTCCATCTTAGATATGGTAAAGGTATATTCATGTACATAGGTGAGAGTAGAGAGGGGGAGCTATATGTGAAGGGCCCTACTGTGTTTGAGAAATACTGGAACAAACCTGAGTCTACCAGGGAGACCTTTACATCTGATGGCTGGTTCAAAACTGGTGACACGATGTGCATAGACAAGGATGGTTACTATAAAGTGTTGGGTAGAACTTCTGTAGACATTATCAAAAGTAGTGGATACAAAATATCAGCACTAGACGTTGAGAGTAAACTTCTTCAACACAACAACATTTCTGAGTGCGCCATTCTCGGAGTTCCGCATTCAGGTAGTTATACTACTACTCACTAGTAACTAGTATATTACTCACTAGTAACTAGTATACTACTCGCTAGTAACTAGTATACTACTCACTAGTAACTAGTATACTAATCACTAGTAACTAGTATATTACTCACTAGTAACTAGTATACTACTCACTAGTAACTAGTATACTACTCACTAGTAACTAGTATACTACTCGCTAGTAACTAGTATACTACTCACTAGTAACTAGTATACTAATCACTAGTAACTAGTATATTACTCACTAGTAACTAGTATACTAATCACTAGTAACTAGTATATTACTCACTAGTAACTAGTATACTACTCGCTAGTAACTAGTATACTACTCACTAGTAACTAGTATACTAATCACTAGTAACTAGTATATTACTCACTAGTAACTAGTATACTACTCACTAGTAACTAGTATACTACTCACTAGTAACTAGTATACTACTCGCTAGTAACTAGTATACTACTCGCTAGTAACTAGTATACTACTCGCTAGTAACTAGTATACTACTCGCTAGTAACTAGTATACTACTCACTAGTAACTAGTATACTACTCGCTAGTAACTAGTATACTACTCGCTAGTAACTAGTATACTACTCGCTAGTAACTAGTATACTACTCGCTAGTAACTAGTATACTACTCACTAGTAACTAGTATACTACTCGCTAGTAACTAGTATACTACTCGCTAGTAACTAGTACAATACTCGCTAGTAACTAGTATATTACTCACTAGTAACTAGTACACTATATTGTTTATTAACTTTAGTGTATGGACAACAGATAACTGCGCTGTTGGTGTGTAAACTGGGGACGCAACTGGACATTGACTCTCTAAGGACATGGTGCCGAGACTGCATGCCTCCTTACACCATACCCAGAGAGTTCAAGATCTTAGGCAGCATACCGCGCAATGCCATGGGCAAGGTCAACAAGAAAGCTCTGATACAGCAGTACTATCCAGAAAGTTTGAATGTGTAACAGTTGAGGTATATTTTCTGTTATCAATATCAGATATATATGTTAATCTGAAACTATTCACTTTATTTTACTAAATATACGAATGAATATAAAACAGGAAACAGCAGCTCATTGGTTAATTCCATCAACCCAGGGCTGGTTTCTCATGACGTGTGTCTTAGTGTGTTGGCTGAAAAACTCATCCTCATTCACTTTGATAATGCTGTGTCTTTCCATGTAAAACCTGTCTTTATCCATTGTTAGGTTAAACTCAGCTTTTATCTTAGCTCTTATGTCTGGTTCTCTTGACCTTTTAGCAAAGTAATACAATAATACGATAATGCAATAGTACAGTAATACAATAATACAGTAATACAATAATACTGTAGTACAATAATGCAATAATAAAATAATACTGTAATACAATACAGTGATACAGTACATAATACCAGTTACTATTAGACTACTAGTTACTACTAGTTACTATTAGACTACTAGTTACTACCAGTTACTATTAGACTACTAGTTACTATTAGACTACTAGTTACTACCAGTTACTATTAGACTACTAGTTACTATTAAACTACTAGTTATTATTAGACTACTAGTTACTACTAGTTACTATTAGACTACTAGTTACTATTAGTTACTACTAGTTACTGTTAGACTACTAGTTACTACTGTATGTTAAGTTCTGCTCACCAGCTGAGTTCATGTTTGACATTCTGTGTGGCAGAAGCAGGGTCTGCTGGGTTCATACTCATATTCTCTTCTGTTCTCCACTCCGTGACAAGACTGTGGGCCAGAAATTCCTTTTCTCCTGAGTATGATTTGATCTGCAACTCGTGACAACCAGTCTCATTAATACTCGCACTCTCTGAATAGCTGCTAGCTTTTCTCATCACGTATTCCAGTGGTTTGCATTCGGTTATTGCTGGAATTACATCTGTGAAAGGCTCACTAGACACAAGAGTTGGCATCTCCACCTGCAATTTATTTACCTCTATTTGAAAGTTTACTGGTTCCGGGTTCGGAATAAATGTTGGGAAATAGTTTCCTGCTATGGCTAGCCTGAGCTTACTGCCAACCGATATTTTCTCACCAATATAATCAAACTTAGCTGCAACAGTTTTAAAAACCCCACTCTTCAGCCGTTCCATATGTTCCCCAGTCTCATCTAAGTTGAGATTACAGGCAGTGGAGGAGATGAGTCGCGACTGATTGGATGAATTGACAACGCATAACCTGAGAAATATATTAGCGTAAATCTTATCACTTGAAACAGAGAGCGTAACAACAGGTCGTCCTAAGAACTCGGTCTCCTCAGTGAAGTCATCCGTGTCAAACAGAACGCTGCGCCGGTCATCTGGGCTCTGCTCCATTGGCAAACCATTCTTTCCAACGAAGAAGAATGCAGCCAATTGGTGCCAGCATGTATCCGTGTTGAACGAGATGACTCCCTCTTCACTTCCCCCATCTCCTTCCTGCATGACTCTCAACTTTCTATTTGCACCCACCACAAACCTCTTCATGATGGAGGAGGGGTTTTGAATCCACTTCCCTTCAACGTGCTCCGGGAAAGGTACGGGCACATTTTCTTGCACGTAGGTTACCAACCTTGGTGGCTCTGGCAGTTGCAACCCTTTCAGATGTTTATCAAACCACTTGACAGCTTCTGTGCAAAACCCCCACCTGGGTTCGGGTACTGCAATGTGAGGGTACAAATGAACCCATGGCCCAATTATCGCTCTCGTTGGACAGTTAAGCTTGTCCAAAGTTCTTTCAACGGTGTTTGTATAGCCGTCTGCATATCCACAAATCAGAAAAGTGGCTGCTTTTATTCTAGAGTAGTCTTGACAAACAGAAGCATGTTTCCAGTAAGAATCTTTGGTAGGGTGAGACATCCAAGTCTTGGCAAATGTTGGAATAGCATCTAATCGCCTCTTCCATTTCTCCCTCCAACATGGAGAAAACATCGGATCTGGAGGTAGACTCATAATGGCATCCATATAGGCTGCCCAGCTGGTGTTTCCCATAAGCATCACACCACCTATGTCATTAAACAAATAAGTAAACACTAATAAAGGAGGAAAGATGAGAAGACATAATATGACTGGACTGTTAGTTGTAGTAACTTTCCCCACCTTTGTAGTGGATATCATCTTGGAACCTGTCATCACTGAATGATATGCTTATTACAGCCTTGAGTGCTGGTGGTTGGCATGCAGCTACCTTCAAATACAACATCAACAGAGAAGACTTTAGCTCCAACATACACTCTGCTCATCACTCCTTCTCTCTAAATGTTTGCTCCTTAGAAAATTATATTCCTACCAAGTCTAGTGTTATTACCTGCAGGGAGTTGAACCCTCCCCAAGAGATGCCCATCATTCCCACACTCCCTGAGCACCAGGGCTGCCTGCTGATCCAGTCAATCACCTGCACAGCATCTACTTGCTCTTGCTCCACATACTCGTCCTGAGGCAGTCCTGTCGAGTCGCCACACCCTCTCATGTCCACTCTCACTCCCACATAACCATTCAGAGCCAGGTGTTGGTGAGTAATCTCATCCCTGAAAGTTGTCTTATCTCTTTTCCTGTATGGAAGGAATTCCAGCACTGCAGGCACCGGTTTCTCGGCAACATCTCTAGGCATCCATAGTCGAGCCGACAACTCTACCCCATCATTCAGTGGAATGAAAATATTTTCCTCTATCTTTATAATTTCCTTCAAATTACACACCAGATTAACTTTCTACTGTATAGTAACATACACTGCACACTATCTAGTTCTACTAGTTATTAAATACTAGAAGTAGAATACTAGATAATGTTTACTAGTTATACTTATTAGTGCCTTCTAGCTACTATCTAGTTCTACTAGTTATTATAGTGTCTACTAGTTAGTAGTTAGCTAGTATACCATCTACTACTAGTACTAGTAGTAGTAGTTAGATAGCACAATATCTAATAGATTCAGATTGGTTAGTTAGAGTGCACCTGCTAGCTGAGAGATTTGCTGCTATCACTATGTAAGTACCATAAGCACTAGCTTACGATGACAATATTAATGATAGTGCAAGAAGGCATACATATCTGATACCATTTCAATGTTAGGAAGCTCACCTCTTTCTCGTCTGTGCTCATGGCTGTAGTCATAGATCAGAATAGCATTCAGCGAGAATTAGCATATGACTTCAAGTGGTCATCAAAAAGTCCGTCTGCTACTAAATAGTTCTCTGCTGACGTGTGCAAAGTTATAGGAATGTTACTCGCTAGCAGAGAGTGGGGATATGGGTGGCATGTGTGGCTTTCTGTCAACGCAATCCACTACGAAGAGTATATAAATATAACTAGAAGCAGCACTATGTTAAGGGTGATGGAGTACAATGTTTTCATAAACATTGTTGTCCAAGGGTAACCTTCTGAACTGAAAAACTCAAACCCAGTGTTGCTTTAAGTTATTTTTATTAGCCTAACGGTCTGACTACAAAGCGCAGTATGGTGGCTCGGCTTTAACTATTCGCGAACGAATTTTATTTTCATTATCTACGTCAAATATAATTAATCTCTACTTGGAGAGAAAAAGCCTTTTACTGCCAACCAATGAACTCAAAATATCCAGTTCAATGCTGCCAACAATCACTCAAAGGGTTGTAGTTTAATGGGGTTAATAGATCACATTGCTATCATTGCACCAGGTTATAAGACAATAAATGATATTTCTGTTTCGAATTCACTTCACACCCTACACCTTCATCTCACGAGCAATTAATCCAATAAAATGAAGCTTTCTACTCTAGCTTCTACATTTCATTGAAAAGTTTAAATCCTCTCTTGTGTTGGTTGATATTAAATAGACTTTCATGCTGCACTTGTACTACTGGTGGGCCGTGGGTGGCTGATTTCTACAGGAATTTCATATTTATCAGCTAAAATGAGACTTTCGGTCTGTCAAACCCCAATAAATTCACACCTTTTACTGGTGTTATATCCGTGGCTAGGTGCCTTAACTAGTGCAGTGCATCTTAGGCCAAGTCCACAAAGCTGATCTTTATCAACAATATCAATATGCAATTTCTTTTCAACTATTAGCTCAATACAACCCTACTGCGTTTTGGACATTGAATGAACATGTATTATAGTGAATTAATTTATTTTTTAAATATTTTTAAACAATTACAGAATAAGCAATTATAAATTACTTTCACAAAACTATAATGAAGAATGAAAAGAATAATTATATTATTTGATATTACATAATTGCATTTGAACCTTATCTAACTCATCATAATGGCTGATGATGATTTAAGTTCTTCATCAAAAATACTGGCAATTCAAAAATAACTAAGACAAAAAATCTTATGCAAAAGATATTTGGATAAAAGAATGCCATAATACAGAGTTCTAATAGTTCCTTCAGACTATCCTCTGCAATATTATAACCTACATTATTTGTATAGAGATCGAGTTATAAAATAATGTCTTTCTGTCAACATATGGCAACACTATCTGAAGTTGACAGCTGAGATTGTTACTAAACAAACAATTGCAAAACTAAGATATTAAATATTTGAAATAGATTTCACTTTTGACTAAAGCTTGCATTTAAAAATAAATGCAAGGAGATAAAAATGATGTATTTACAAGATGTAAAAAGATTGTGTGAGCTGGAGGAAAGACTAGTAATCTTTTTTCTAAAAGAGTCTGAGTCATACTGAGTGACTGACTGACTCTGAGTCATTCTCAGTGACTGATTAACTCTGAGTCATACTGAGTGACTAACAGCTAAGTGTTTCATCATCTTGACACGCTGTCCTCACTCCCTTTATTTATAGCAGCTGACTGTGAGTTTGTTTTCCTTCTTTTACTAAAAGTTTGCTTGTGGTGGTGTTTATTATGAACCTGAGTTGACGAGTGTATTCGAGTATTTGGAGAGGCAGATACCTTGGTATGAGCAGCAGCAGCCAATGAGCTGCCAGCCGTCTGTTTGTCTATCGTCTGCTTGTCTGTCAGCTGCTTAGAGTTACTGTTGTGAACTACCATAGAAAAAGGGTGCTTGCTGCCAGATGTCTTCACGTAACTGCTGCTGCCACTGTGCTTACTGCCGCCACTGTGATTGCTGCCGCCACTGTGATGGCTGCCGCCATTGTGATTGCTGCCGCCACTGTGATTGCAGCTGACTGAATGGGATGAAGCTGACTTCCCTGTTTCTGCTGGTTTATGAGGTAACATACTAATGGTCACAGTTTTGTGTATACGGCGGTTTGGAGTAGCTTTCTTGGGGATTTCAATTTTAACTGAAAGATGGGGCAGGTTTTCATTATCCTAGAAATGATAAAGTGAACAAGTATATAAAAGCTGTATTCAAAGATAGTAAGAAATACTGGGAGTTGCCCTCTCAAATAAGTAAGTGGTTGTCCAGTAAGATTGTAAAGTTCTGACTAGACTACATTAGTAGTGCTAGTAGTAGTACTAGTAGTAGCAGTAGTAGTAGTTGTAGTATTGCTAGCAGTAGTAGTGTGGTAGTAGTAGTAGTAGTAGTAGTAGTAGTAGTAGTAGTAGTAGTAGTTGTTGTTGTAGTAGTAGTACTAGTAGTAGCAGTAGTAGTAGTAGTAGTATTAGTAGCAGCAGTAGTAGTAGTAGTAGTAGTAATAGTATAGTAGTAGCAGTAGTAGTAGTAGTAGTAGTAGTAGTAGTAGTAGTAGTAGTAGTAGTAGTAGTAGTAGTAGTAGCAGCAGTAGTAGTAGTAGTAGTAATAGTATAGTAGTAGCAGTAGTAGTAGTAGTAGTAGTAGTAGTAGTAGTAGTAGTAGTAGTAGTAGTAGTAGTAGTAGTAGTAGTAGTAGTATTGCTAGTAGTAGTAGTAGTAGTAGTAGTAGTAGTAGCAGTAGTAGTTGTAGTAGTAGTAGTAGTATTGCTAGCAGTAGTAGTAGTAGTAGTAGTGTGGTAGCAGCAGTAGTAGTAGTAGTAGTAGTAGCACTAGTAGCAGTAGTAGTACTAGTAGTAGTAGTAGTAGTAGTAGCAGTACTAGTAGCGGTAGTAGCGGTAGTAGCAGTAGTAGTAGTAGTAGTAGCACTAGTAGCAGTAGTAGTACTAGTAGTAGTAGTAGTAGTAGTAGCAGTACTAGTAGCGGTAGTAGCAGTAGTAGTAGTAGTACTGGTACTAACTGTAGCAGCAGTAATTCAAGACTAACAAAACATATTAACTAGAGAAATGTAGTAATCAACTTGGAAAGACCTTATAACAAACACCAGTGACTGATGAAAAAAACTGTTCAAACATTTCAACAGCAACTAACTTGGTGAAAAACTTAGTCCATTTGACTTACAGTTAGAGTTCTCAGGCTAAAAAGTTATTATATATATTCAAAGGTCATCATATGCAAGTATTAGTACATAGAGAGGACATATGCCATGATACAACAGTACACTATATTTCCATTGCTGGCATACTATATTATCATTACGTCCCACATATAGAGGGGTTTCAGACATCCCTCCAGAGGAATTTGTATTTTAAAGTTGTCTCCCCCTACAGGTATTGGGGGCAGTCTCAATGATATATAGAAGGCCCATAAAATAAGTAGAGATGTATGGTTTGAGTGAAGACTACTACTAGTATAAGTTTCATTTTTTCTGAGATTAATATTTTGGCATAGGTACACATATGAGCAGTTTCAGAAATTTTTTAAAAAATTTTGTTAATGATAAATGGCACAAAAAGAAAACTTCAAAGCATATTTGTGGTTTTGGTTATTGAGCAAATCTGAAGCTGGCAGCTGTCATTATTATTTGCTTTACTGACTGTAACCAGTCTGGTTAGAGCTGCTAACCTTTCAACTCTTAGAACAATAATAACATGCTCGTACACTATATAGCTGTGTACGAGCATGGTTCCAACAGGCATGTACAGGCATGTACAGGCATGTGTTCCAACCCAAATAATGGGTTGGAACACATGCCTGTACGTTTATGAAGGCACTGGCTCATTTGTATTAACATTTTCACGTACTTACACACCTATACTATGAAAATAACTAAGCCACCCTACTACCTAATATTTCTATATATCAAAAAAATTATTATAAATATAAAGATATGTATTAAAATAGATAGATTAAGTTTGTAATTTCAAACAACATCTTATCTAAAAATGCCAAACACTGTATAACTATATATTTTTTAAAAGCATTTGTTTACATGGCATGCCTGCAAGTCAATGAAAATATTTAGAGAACAGTAAAAAGAAGCATATAAATTTCAGAATAGTTTCTTCTTTTCTGAGATGAATATTTTGGAAATGTCCCACCATTCAACATTTAAATTAAGTCTGTAAAAAAAAATTCGCAGTGTATTTTCAATAAATAACTATTCTTGCAAGCTGTTTGTATACCAACATTCCCAATAAAGAAATGTTTTTGGAGCATTGTAAATTGTATACTGCTGCATTGCAAAAAAAATCATCAAAAAAAAGCACTTTTCAGCCAAAGCAACTTATTTTGTAAAGTATAGAAAGAACGAACTATGTCATAATGACTGCATTCTTATGACACTTATAAAATTAAGATTGGCTTTACTTCATACGGATCTTGCTCAAAGGTGGAGTTCTAAATAATGCTACTAAGTTTCACTAAATTCCCAGATAATACTTTTTATATCAAATCATTTGGCTTTACTGATTTAGCTATATTATGTACATTTTGTACTTATTTATCTCTAGGTCAGTTTTCAGATATATATTTGATGGCATTGCTATACTTCCTTTGTGCCAGCATTCTCTCCATTATATCTTTTCTGTGGTTTCTAATAATTTTTAGTGGTATGTCACTGTATGTAAACTATGTGAACCATCAGGCTATCTCTTATACAATGCATGCTGCTATAAGAATAACAGCAGCTGTTTTGTATTCAATCAACCTCGTTGCAAGAATTTTGTTTGCTTGAAGCTCTCTGTTGAGTAGCTGTCTCTCTATATTACATAACTGCTTATTCAAGAAAGTGCACGATGAGAACTGTCCAACTTTAGCTGTCTAACTTAAATTACATTATATAGGATTACATCACTACATAATAAGCTGATTAAACAACACATATAAATCGGCCAAAAACACCACACACTTGACTAGCTCTAGTTTGACTCATTTATATTTTGAGTTTTTCACATTACTTGAACATGCTTTAGCCAATTTGTTGCATTATTTTTCATCCATACATGTAATACAAAGATTTAGTATATTATTTTTTAGGTTTGGATTGTCTAATAGGCAGGTATTGCAGATATTTAATCAGACGGTGAAGTTGCTTAGAGAAGCTCTAAATCCAATGATAGTATTTTATCAACACAAGGAGGTTAATAAAACAATTCCACCTCAATGAACTTTGACCTAGTTAACTAGACCACTGTAAAATGGCATGCCAGAACAAACACAAACCAGCTTGCAAGAATAATTACTCATTGAAAATACACTGTGAAAATTTCTTTTACAGACTTAATTTAAATGTTGAATTGTGGGACATTTCCAAAATATTTATCTCAGAAAAGAAGAAACTATTCTGAAATTTATATGCTTCTTTTTACTGTTCTCTAAATATTTTCATTGACTTGCAGGCATGCCATATGTAAACAAATGCTTTTAAAAAATATATATAGTTATACAGTGTTTGGCATTTTTAGATAAGATGTTGTTTGAAATTACAAACTTAATCTATCTATTTTAATACATATCTTTATATTTATAATAATTTTTTTGATATATAGAAATATTAGATAGTAGGGTGGCTTAGTTATTTTCATAGTATAGGTGTGTAAGTACGTGAAAATGTTAATACAAATGAGCCAGTGCTTTCATAAACGTACAGGCATGTGTTCCAACCCATAATTTGGAGCATTTGGAGTTCAGTAAGACAGAGCCCACTAGTGCAGCTATATAGTGTACGAGCATGTTATTATTGTTCTAAGAGTTGAAAGGTTAGCAGCTCTAACCAGACTGGTTACAGTCAGCAAAGCAAATAATAATGACAGCTGCCAGCTTCAGATTTGCTCAATAACCAAAACCACAAATATGCTTTGAAGTTTTCTTTTTGTGCCATTTATCATTAACAAAATTTTTTAAAAAATTTCTGAAACTGCTCATATGTGTACCTATGCCAAAATATTAATCTCAGAAAAAATGAAACTTATACTAGTAGTAGTCTTCACTCAAACCATACATCTCTACTTATTTTATGGGCCTTCTATATATCATTGAGACTGCCCCTAATACCTGTAGGGGGAGACAACTTTAAAATACAAATTCCTCTGGAGGGATGTCTGAAACCCCTCTATTCAAACTATGCAACTCCAATTTTGTGTATAATAAAATAGATTTAACAAACACTAAGTCAGAGCATAACTAAATGTAACCCAATGTTTGTTTGTTTACATCAAGATGCTACAGGACTGGGTTGTTTACATCAAGATGCTACAATGCCACAAGACTGGGTTGGTTACATGAAGAGGCTACAGGACTGGTTTGTTTGGAGTTGTCTTTCTAGTAGAGCAAACTCGACATGAATAGCACATGAATAGAAGATAGGAATGTAATGAAACATGACAAGAGTGGTGAAGAGGAAGGGGCAGATATACTCACAGAATCTGAGGCTATGCTAGAGCTACTGCTAGCTGAAGCAGACGTGGTGGAGAGGGGAGACGGACTACTAATGTCGGTGGGACAGTCTGACTCACCCCCGCTGCGCTGACAATGAGATCCACTGGCTATTGACCTGTCGAACACAACAGTATACTACATACAGGAGTTATCTCTTCACAGTAGACTACATACAGGAGTTATCTCTTCACAGTAGAATAGTATACTACATACAGGAGTTATCTCGTCACAGTAGACTACATACAGGAGTTATCTCTTCACAGTATACTACATACAGGAGTTATCTCTTCACAGTATACTACATACAGGAGTTATCTCTTCACAGTAGAACAGTATACTACATATAGGAGTTATCTCTTCACACTAGAATAGTGTGAGAACAGTATATTACATACAGGAGTAGAACAGCAAGATACTGACAGGTTGTGTGACTAACAAACCTTTTAGTGAGCGAACTGGCCGCAGCCCTGGCGTAGGATTTGCCTGAAGGTGCAGTTGAAGGCGAGTGAGTTGAGCTGAGCACAGCAGCAGGTGTGCAGGTGAGCTGCTCTGGGCTTGGCATATCTTCTGCAGACAACAAGTGACAGGGGGATGCAGGTGCCTGAAAGTTGACACTGATCCAGTACCTGTACTCTAGCACTTTATCAGTGACACGCACTATGCGACTCAGCACACTGAAACAGACACAATTAGACAACCAACTCATATTTTCTTATAATTTCAATTTATAACATGTGTTTGTTTTACCATACAGTGTAGTTTTGTATTGTAGAGCCATGCATTGTATGGTAGTTTAACTGAAAAGTAACTAGTACTGCAGTGTCGGTGGTACTAGTACTAGTAGTAGTACTACTACTGGTACTAGTAGCAGTAGTATTAGTATTAGTACTACTACTAGTACTAGTATTAATACTGGTACTAGTAGCAGTAGTATTAATATTAGTACTACTACTAATACTAGTATTAGTAGTATAGTACTAGTACTACCACTAATACTAGTATTAATAGTAGTACTAGTACTACTACTAATACTAGTATTAGTAGTATAGTACTAGTACTACTACTAATACTAGTATTAATAGTAGTACTAGTACTACTACTAATACTAGTATTAGTAGTATAGTACTAGTACTACTACTAATACTAGTACTAGTGGTATAGTAATGGAGGTAAAGTAAATAATTAATGCCAGATTTAACAACTCAGTTTATCCACCTTTACCGCTCCTTTGATGTAGGAAATGACCTACATTTATTTAGGTATGTGGACTAGAAGTTCTCATAAGTACATAGTAATCATATTACCACATCAATAGAACAGGTAATTCAATAATAGTAGACAGTGGTGACGTAGGAGGTCAAGGTTAAACGAGTTCCCAGTGATTTATTCTACTGCAGGTCTACTGTTATATTAGATAGTTATATTATACTACAGTATATTATATTACAGTTATATTATATTACAGTTATATTATATTACAGTATATTATATTACAGCTATATTATATTACAGCTATATTATATTACAGTATATTATATTACAGTTACATTATATTACAGTTATATTATATTACAGTTATATTATATTACAGTATAACATATTACAGTTATATTATATTACAGTATATTATACTACAGTATATTATATTACAGTATATTATTATACAGTATATTATATTAAAGTACATTATATTACAGCTATATTATATTACAGGTATATTATATTACAGCTATATTATATTACAGTTATATTATATTACAGTTATATTATATTACAGCTATATTATATTACAGCTATATTATATTACAGTATATTATATTACAGTATATTATATTACAGTATATTATATTACAGCTATATTATATTACAGCTATATTATATTACAGCTATATTATATTACAGTTATATTATACTACAGCTATATTATATTACAGCTATATCATATTATATTACAAACCTGTTGCCGTGCGTAAAGTCACCAGTACTCCTACACAGCACGGAATAGGCGTGGCCGAAAGCTTCCTTCACTTTGTACGCTCCATATGAACCCTTCCCAATGTCATTTGCTGCAAGTCAGGGTCAAAGTATAAATAGGAGAGAAAATTTCCACACAAACACGGATACAGGAAACAGGTGAATAGTAGAGAGTTGAGAGACTGACCAGTGTTAGCCGGGTCCTCTATGTACAGGTAACTGGGCACAGTGCCGTTGCTGCTCAATTCACACAGCTGCTGCTTGGGCACGTAGCTGCCGCCGTTCTGTATTCGGATGCCAACGTTGTGGTAGTTGAACTTGTGGCCGTAGAGCTCAAAGAACTCAATCAGAAGGACGGCCAGGTTCCACTCGGGCTGACGGGCATCGTAAGTTTCGTGCATCTGCAGGTAGAGTTTAGAAACGTGTTAATGCACCTACATACCTGTATGGACATACCTGTAGGAACATACCTGTATGGACATACCTGTAGGAACATACCTGTAGGAACATACCTGTAGAAACTTACCTGTAGAAACTTACCTGTATGAGCATACCTGTAGGAACATACCTGTAGGAACATACCTGTAGAAACTTACCTGTAGAAACTTACCTGTATGAGCATACCTGTAGGAACATACCTGTAGAAAGCCAGTGACTAGAACTTACCTGTAGAAAGCTGATGACCAGGTAGATGAGACAGTAGGAGCCTATACCACCAGTGTACACTTCGTTGAGGTCTCTCTGTAACAAGTACTGCTTGAGGACTATTACCAGATACTTGAGGTTGGGATAGAGTTGCAGGAACTCCTGTAATGATACAGTTGACACATATACAGTTGACACATACTCAGTTGACACATATACAGTTGACACATATTTAGACATACACAGTTGACACATACACAGTTGACACATACTCAGTTGACACATATTCAGACATACACAGTTGACACATATTCAGACATACACAGTTGACACATATTCAGACATACACAGTTGACACATATTCAGTTGACACGTATTCAGACATATTTCATCTGGTGTTGTACGCCAACAGAGGGCAAATACATCAGCCACGTCACATAGAGCACGACGCCGCCGAATTCAGTATCAATTTCATTCTCTCATGAACCAAAGAGTGGAAGAATGGCGCATGTATGCAAGAAGTTAATTTAATAGAGAGGGGTCACTCAAGGTCACCTCAAGGTCATGCACTATCACTTAAGGCGACTCAATGGGAAGCTATTCTGACAGAAGTTGATCTACTAATACAATCATCAACTGTTCCTGCAATAAATTTTACAAAATAGAAAAACATCATTCGAATAATAATTGAAAGGAGACAAACAAAAACACATGCCCTTTACAAAACTCCCCAAAAGATGAGTGGTGCGGCCATAGATTTAGTGTGGACATAGAAAGCATAGGAATAAGTGGATAAACATGCAGTTGGGTATTATCAGTATTTGGGTATTATTCCCCAAGCGCTGCAGGGATTTCCCTAACATTCCTGTAACTGTGTGACTGTAACTGTGTGACTGTAACTGTGTGACTGTAACTGTGTGACGCAAGCTGCTTGGTTATTACATAACAAATTTCCCCTGATGTGGTGTAACCAACTGCTTGTAAGGTGATATAAAATCCCCTGGATGTGCTATCAGGTGAAGGGGAAATCTCGAGGGTTTATTGTAATACTACTAATACTAAACACTATTGATTGAGAGTGAGTATTGAATACATTCTATTGAGCAGCTAATTACATATTTATAGCCGCCAAGTGATGTAATCATAAACCATCAACAGTAGTGAATATAGCCTGGTGCAGTAGACTAAACTGTAGGCAGGTAAATGGTGGAGAAAGGTGAGAAGTTAGAAAGAGTGAGAAACAATAGTGATGATAAGTTTAGTGTCACCTTTATGATCTTCACACTGTGAACTCCATACACCTGGTTGAAGGAAATATCCACTTTTACTTTAGTTCTTCTGTCCACAAGTTTTATGATGGGCACCTGAGGTCAACAAAATTCTTACATAACTCATTCAGATTACTACCAGTGACTCAGAGTATAGTAGTGACTGACAGTACCAGTGACTCAGAGTACCAGTGACTCAGAGTACCAGTGACTCAGAGTAGAGTAGTAACTTACAGTAGAGTAGTGACTCACAGTAGAGTAGTAACTCACAGTAGAGTAGTGACTCACAGTAGAGTAGTGACTCACAGTAGAGTAGTGACTTACAGTAGAGTAGTGACTTACAGTAGAGTAGTGATTTACAGTAGAGTAGTGACTTACAGTGGAGTAGTGACTTACAGTAGAGTAGTGACTTACAGTAGAGTAGTGACTTACAGTAGAGTAGTGACTCACAGTAGAGTAGTGACTAACAGTAGAGTAGTGACTTACAGTAGAGCGGTGACTTACAGTAGAGCAGTGACTTACAGTAGAGCAGTGACTTACAGTAGCTTTCTCAAGAACTTTCATAGATTCTACTTCAGCCACACCCTGTTTGACCAGCTCAGTGCTGAGGGTATGTAGAGGGATGTCTGGCCACTTGCCAAACACCACCAGATCAATGTCACTGAAACACACCATATAATAATATAATATACAATAATATGTAATATATACTATAATATATCATTCCAAGAAACTGTCACACACAATGATGCAATCAACAATAAAACTACTGGCAAGTAGGCGGAGCTGAATGCTAACTATGGGCGGAGTCAACATACATACCTGGTGGGCAAATAGAGATTCGTTTCAAAACTTCCAAAAACCTCCACCTAATAGGAAAATGAAACACACCTTTTCATTACAATGTAAGCAATAAGCTGCAACAGTTAGTTAATCAATCAGTATACTAAAAGTGTAGCATAGGGTATATAACAATAACTGTAATACTATACATCTACTCTCCATGCATAGCACCTGCTCTTCATTTACATAAACAAGCACCTGTCCCACATCTCAACAAGGCTCTACATGAGTCCCAAATCACTGCAACTTTACTGACTTTCTCTCCTAGACTGAGAATGTGTACCGCAGAGTATAACATTAGTCTAAGTATAACATTAGTCTGAGTAGAACATTAGTCTGAGTATAACATTAGTCTGAGTATAACATTAGTCTGAGTATAACATTAGTCTAAGTATAACATTAGTCTGAGTATAACATTAGTCTGAGTATAACATTAGTCTGAGTATAACATTAGCCTCAGTTTTTTGCCTACCTTAGCCTCTGGCCACAGACTGTATACGATGTCCCGAATACTATCTACTACCATGTGCCTCATATGCTGTTCAGCTGGTGTTGGGTGCATGTAGTCATAGAAATCTTTTATTTCTTCATGTAAACTAACAAATACATTCTAGTAGTAAAATATGCCTTTGTTATTTCCTAATGGCTAACAGTAAAATATAAGTAATGTTTTCTCAGTGTTACTGACATAGCATTGACAAGTCTCACCGTGCCATACAATCACGTATTAACTTACCACATAATTGTATGTTCAGGGTACTTCTTGTCTGCTATAACCCAAGGAATATATCTGTGATTCTCCAGGATTTCTAAGTTCTTAGAATGATTGAGCTCATAGGTACTGGCTATATTGACATTCAAGTTATTCACATCAGACGCATTAGGGCCGTGAATACTCGGGTTTCTATGTATCCCTGATCGCCTTGATACTGACTTCGCGGTTTCCCAGTTTAGTGGAATAAAATCTTCTTGTCTCCCAAAGTTAATCCTATTTGGATCAGAATTTTGATTTTCCACCATTTCACCGCCGTGTTGATAATATATGAAGCAATTTTTATTTTCGAGGCCAGGTGTTGTCCTGGACGACTCCCAGATTCTGAGCCAGTGCTTATAGGCTGGACCTAGCTGTTCCGGTGTGCACCACGCTATTCTCGGATCCATAAACACGTGACTTGCACCAAAATGTAGCCCACTGAAGGCCAACTTTCCTTATCCACTGAGTAAAGAGTCAGTAAAGTTCAACTGTTGAAAAATAAATATTATTTCTATATTTAAAAAACCAACAAGCTTTCTAATAGCTCATCAACAACTTTACTATCTGTAATGTAATATCATTTAATAAACTTTACCTAAAGTCAACTTTCAACTACTAAGAAGTGGTATCAATATGAGATAAATACTACTGAACATGAAACAATAGTCCTACACAGGCAATAACTATTATAATAAAACTCAAGTTGATTCAGCTAGTTATTTATTTCACTCAAGTTCAGAAATACAAAACTTAGAAAGTCGCCCGAGGCTCAGACTAAAAGTAGTATCTATAACAATAATTCTCAATATTAAACATTTAGCTTTGATTTAAGGTGAGGTTGGACTATAGAATATTTAGCGCTTCCAATTACTATTACTACACTAATAGGCTGAGCACTTAATTTAAAATTAATTGGCATTACCATTACTATAAAAATTAAAATAACTACTTGACTATATATCATATTTAGTGAAAGTGAAATCAGTGACTTGGTTTTAAGGAGAAGTTGAATTTAAATTGAGTTATAGTATCACTACAACTATTACTATTACTACTAAACTTGGTCTAATAACAATAATGATGGTTCAATTTCCATTTTGTTTAAACCGTTTTCCCAAATACTAAAGTTTTCCTGTATTATTTTCATAATTATCTTTTCAGAGTACAACATCTCAATGATACTAACACCAGTTTCAAATTTCTAGTATTGAGTTTGAATTTAAGTCATTATGTTAAGATTTTGAGTGATGGGGACTACCCCAGACCAAAACAATTGTACAATATGAAACTACACCCATACAGTTACACCCACTCTTGTTTCTAAAAGCACAATATTTGTAACCACCTATCATGATCATTGAAGTTTGGTGGTGTCAGTATGGCTATAAAATAATCAATATGGATTCAACTAAATATTTGTACCAGCTTCAGTTTGAAATATGTCAAGTTTAGAACTAAAAGTTATCAGGTAGTCTATCAATGAGTGTAACTTAATAACTGCTAAGTAAGAGTAAGAGCATCATTATAAGGTTATGTTTATAAACAACAATTTCAACTATAAATATTATTTGTACTTATACATTAGTCTAAACTGAGTTATTAGCATATTGATACTTAATCTTATTACTTATTAGTTATACTTAGTACCTACTACTATTAGTATTAGTTATTAGTATAAGTGCAAGCGTTACTAATACTAATAGTATTAGTATTACATTTACTTGTAGTGACTTCCTATTGCTGCCGGTGTGACGTGTCACACTCACACTGACAGTCACTGACCAAACTGCTACAGTCCGAGTCTCATTCTCAGTTTGAGTTTCAGGTTGAACTGATAGTGATACAGATAGCAACAAGTACAACTACTAGTACTACTAGTACTACTAGTACTAATAGTAATACTAGCAGATTTTAATTTGGAAATTGGAGTTGATATTACTATCAGATTCACTTTCAGTATGAGTATGACTACGAGCATAAAATTAAGATTAAGAGTAAGACTATCACTATCAGTATGAGTATCAGTATGACTATGATTATCCATATGAGTCATACTGTATGACTTACTTGAACTTCAAGCAATCAACGTTAACACTATCAGATTCAGTATCACTATCACTAACGGTTAACCGTCAACGTAAGTAAATATTAATAATTATAATAATATTTTTATATTAATAGCTCAACTATAAGTATTAGTATAACTATTAGCTTATATTTTTGAAAATTAAAATGAAACCAGTGGCAGTTCCGATTAGGGATTCAAATGGTTATTGTAAAACTAAAAGTAAATTGAAACTCAAACTACTCGCACTGTAAGTGTAAATGTCGTACTCATACTTATACTAATACTAATAGTGATACTCATAACCACACTGATAGTGATACACTTTGACTTCTAGTTTTACTTCTAATACTAGTAGTAGTAATAGTAGTACTAGTACTAGGAGTTCTAGTCATAGTCACAGTGAAACTGAATGTAATACTGCTATTAGTATATCGCAAGTTAGTGTTACTATTACTATTAGTATTAGTATTACTATTACTATTAGTATTAGTATTAGAGTTTAAAAATAAAAGCTAACAGCAAACTGAGTAACTCCAAGTTACAGCTTGCGGCAGATTAAGTTACCAAAAAGGCAAAGCTACACGTTGTAAGTTTAGCTATACCCTTGCATAGATTTTCTTCTACAGCAAATAATATCGCAGATATTACATATAAATATAAGTATATTATATTCATATTGTTATATTCTATTGTATGCTCATTCTCAATGCGTCGTAATGACTGAGGGAAAATCAAAAAAGGTAGTCGTTTTAGCCTCGTTGCACACAAGATCTCTGCTGCCAAAATCCCACTATATCAACGGCCAGTTGAAAAGAGACCTATGAGATTTACAAGGGGGCCATTCACCGAGCATTGCTAAATATAGCCAATTACTTTCATTGCGGAATTCATCGAACTTTGGAGTTGCGTTTTCCATGAACAGACAACTCTGGAAAGCTGCAATCTTGAACTGGTGACAAGTCATTTATTAGATGCTGTATATCATCATGAACAGTGGTGTACAAGAACTGCATTGTAATATGTAATGGCATCTGTAATCTCAACTGATCCCTGAAGTATTCCATTTAGTATTTGCAACAAGTAGGAACATAAATTATTATATCTATGGGTCTTGTTTATGACCATAACGAAGAAAGATACATGATAAAACAAGATGTAATTATATTTTTTTATTTATCAGTGTTTAGCTAAAGAAGTAACCAATAATAAAAAACTTTTGCTGTTGGCAAACTGAATCTTCTTGACAAAACTAAAAGCAGCATACAGTTGGAGATGAGCTTAAACAGACTGGCACTAAGATACCAGGTGCCAGCAGCACTTTGAAGCACAAATAAATTTAAATTTAGTCGATTTTAACATTACACTCCGTCTTATATATCATTTGACTGATAAATTTCCAGAACAGTTCTTTGTCTAAATTTGTAACAAAATTCAAAAAACTACAAGTTCCATTTTCAACGTAACTTCCATTAGCAACAGAGGAGTCGACTATAGAGTTGAGAATAGAGCAGGAGCCTTCGTCCAGCGTCCTGAAGAACATGGGAGCAAGTATATGTTTTTGTATGAGTCTGAGGGGGAGATAAGTATGCTGGTATAGCGAGGAGGCAACAACTCCCGGGTGTACAGAGTGCACCCGTACAGAGGACTGTGTGAGGTGAGAAAGCTGCTGAGCAAGACACTCCGAGTAAAGTACTACTGCGAGTTTAGACTGAATGTAAGAGAGATGAGGCGAATATACTTGGGGCGTAGTATAAAGACTTCTACTAAACAACAACCGAACAAAGGCTATTTTATGTACAGAGGAAGCTATGTTGACAATCTGCGGCGAATATCCGTCAACAGCAGCCATTTTCAGTTTGGTCAGCAGCAACTTAGTGAGAAGGGAGTGTCCAATGAAGTTAACCCCCATGTGCTGCTCAAACCCGTCTTCTGTCTTCATTTGCGGCAGCAACATCACACCGGCATTGTTTATTAACACATCTAATTTTGCAAATTTGAGAGAGAACTCTTTCACAGCATCATGAATCGACTTGAATGAAGCTAAGTTCATATATATATAATGAAGTTGCCCTCTCTCTTTATATAGCCTTAGTTCACTTGAGTTAGACTGCTCAGGTATTGGTTGAAGGCCCGCAGCAACAACCGTAGCTCCTTTACTACATAAAATTCTACACACAGAGAGACCTACAATGAAATACCTTATATGGCAATATAATATTATCATAACATATATAATATTGCTGTAGCATATATGTCATGACATATATAATATTGCTGTAGTGTGTATATCATGCTATATGTAATATATAACATATTTTTACCAATGCCAGACACACCACCAGTACAGAACACAACTCTCCCTCTGAAATAATCGTCATCAATTGACTCATCTAGCTCTACTCGCTGCCACACCTGCCCCACCATCTCAACAAACCCATGAATGTAGAGTCGGACAGCACAATATACAGCTAGAAGGTACCCTCGAACTTTAGTTCCAATGTTCATCTGCCCATCAGTGTTAGTATCACCTATGAGGTAATACCATTTCAAGGTAAGAGTAATGGTAAGCAATGTGAATATTATTCAGTGCTTGTGTGAATACCCATCTATAAGAATCTCTATGTGAAAATTAATATTAATAATCCAAAATAAATATAAGTATGAGTATCAATTCACTTTAAATTTAATATTACTATTAGTGTTTGTATAAAGCTGTAATATTATTATCAGTATGACTATGAGTATGTCTATCACCATTGGAATGTTTATTTAATATTTAATTTAATTATTTAGTATTTATTCTCGCCTATCTGTGCTTTGTCCTGTTCGAGTAGCACGCATTATTTAGCATTTATTACAGTCAGTATTACACTACTAGTACTGGTATTAGTATTACTATTATTATTTATATTGGTTGTATCACAGATTTTAAGCTAGTGTAACCTTCTACCATCGGCCTAGTTCCACTAGGCTGGGATAGATAAAACTTTCCTCAAAATGTGAGCTGATCCTAGTAAGGCTGTCTGCTGAATCAGTAGGTATTTGTTTTCAGCTACTCCAAGTAGTGCCATCCAGTCTACAGTCTTGTGTGAAGCTCCAAGGGCTCCAATTACAATGGGGATGACTTCTGTTGATGTTTTCCAAAGGCGGGTAAACTCTAGTGCTAAATCCTGATATTTTCCTATCTTCTCTGATTCTTTTTCTTTTACTTTGTAGTCACCGGGACTGCGATATAAATGATTGTTATTATTATTATTATTATTAGTAATTTAAAAATACAAATATTTTAATTTAAATCTATTTTAATCTATACTTCTGCTTCAAATTGTCTTATAGTTAGACTTAAAGTTATAATTTAAACTATAATACTAACAGTAACACTAACAGTAACACCCACACTGTCAGTGTCACTAACAGACACCAGTTACAGTGACACTTACAGTGACACTAAAACTAAAAGTAAATTTAATACTAATAGTAATACTAATACTAATAGTAATAAGTAATAAGTAATACTAATAGTAATAGTAATACTAATAGTAATAGTAATACTAATACTAATAGTAATACTACTACTAATTCAGTAATTGTACTTTTAAAGGTTTGGCTAATGTTACAAGTATAATTTAAGACCAGACTGAAAGTAAAACCAGCAATTCGAGGTTGGGCATAATCACCGAATAGAAGAATTAGCTTTAATTTACATAATTGACATTTGTAAGAATATTATAATAATATTAAATTTAATATTAAAAATTTACCAACAGTTTAGTTGGGAATGACTAGATGCAGCACAAAATTTAAAGTTACTATTTGTATACACGTTGTTTAAAACTTTGATTTCTCAACTCTAAAATCAAGACCACTAAACCCCTGCTTTTTGCGATCTCAAACTTTGTGCTGCATTAAGCAATTACCAATTTAAAGTTTAGCCTTCGCCTTGGTGTAGTTTCTCACTTACTTTTTAGCTTTTGAAAGCAGAAGTAGTAGGCCTCCGTCGGTCAGTCCGACAATGGAGGGCAAGAAGATCACTAACAAATAGCCGAGCAGAGCAATAGATTTGTCCAATAGAAGCGGCCGAAACCACTGAACAGTTCATTGGCCGAAACACCGTTTGCAGAGTGCTATCTATGTCCCATTGTCCCATATGCATGAATTCATTTGTAGCTAGTGAGTTTTTTCCTGTAACCTCTTTGCTCGATAAATATGGGGTTTAGGCTTACACCATGTCATTATAAATCAGTTCAATTATATAAACAATCACTATCTATCTGCATTGATTGGGTCCAACTATGTGTATAAATTCTATTTTCATGTTACCAAATTATCTGCTCATGCAGGCAGGATTCTCAGATATAATAAAACATTAGTTAGTTGGATATAAACACAGCAACAATAACTATTGCAAACAAAACATGTTTCACTTATTTTATTTTGTCAGCGTTTGAGAGTTGTCACAGAGATTGTACATTCTACCTGAGGATGTTTTGGTTATAATATTCTGTGTTATTCTGTCTACACTAGCTAGCTGGGAGAGTTCTGTCTACACTAGCTAGCTGGGAGAGTTCTGTCTATACTAGCTAGCTGAGAGAGTTCTGTCTACACTAGCTAGCTGGGAGAGTTCTGTGTTATTCTGTCTACACTAGCTAGCTGGGAGAGTTCTGTCTACACTAGCTAGCTGGGAGAGTTCTGTCTACACTAGCTAGCTGGGAGAGTTCTGTCTACACTAGCTAGCTGGGAGAGTTCTGTCTACACTAGCTAGCTGGGAGAGTTCTGTCTACACTAGCTAGCTGGGAGAGTTCTGTCTACACTAGCTAGCTGGGAGAGTTCTGTCTACACTAGCTAGCTGGGAGAGTTCTGTCTACACTAGCTAGCTGGGAGAGTTCTGTCTACACTAGCTAGCTGGGAGAGTTCTGTCTACACTAGCTAGCTGGGATAGTTCTGTCTACACTAGCTAGCTGGGAGAGTTCTGTCTACACTAGCTAGCTGGGAGAGTTCTGTGTTATTCTGTCTACACTAGCTAGCTGGGAGAGTTCTGTCTACACTAGCTAGCTGGGAGAGTTCTGTGTTATTCTGTCTACACTAGCTAGCTGAGATAGTCCTGTCTACACTAGCTAGCTGGGATAGTTCTGTCTACACTAGCTAGCTGGGAGAGTTCTGTGTTATTCTGTCTACACTAGCTAGCTGGGAGAGTTCTGTCTACACTAGCTAGCTGGGAGAGTTCTGTGTTATTCTGTCTACACTAGCTAGCTGAGATAGTCCTGTCTACACTAGCTAGCTGGGATAGTTCTGTCTACACTAGCTAGCTGGGAGAGTTCTGTCTACACTAGCTAGCTGGGAGAGTTCTGTGTATTACTATAGTTGTTGAATCAAAGTATACAATTTAGTTATATGAGGTAAATACATTGTAATTCACTATATTATTATGTACAAAATGATGCTATCCTCTTGAAAGAAATATTTTTGTGTATATTTGATTAAAACGAAATTAATGAATGTTTATAAATATATACTGATATACCGTATTGATAAGTTATAATACAATGCATGGTGCAGGTAAAGGCGCGCAGGTAAAGGCGTGGTAGAAATTGCCAGGTAGCCTGCCCATACCTTGTATTCGTGGTGTTAGCAGATGTGTGGTCACTGGGGATATTATGTGTGTATAATACGCGTGCACACGTATCTTATTAATATATAGCCTTATCCATAGCTTCTATATTTATATCTGTATTAATACACGCTTTAGCCTTCAATTGCTGCATGAGAATACTCAAGTAGAATAGATAATCTCACTCATATCAAGGCATGCATTTGTCACGTGGTTTCAAGGACAAGCTAATTGTTTAAGGAAGTATAATAAGACGACCTTTCAACAGATATACCAAGTAGAGGGAGATAATCTTGGCTTATCTGTGTCACTGATTGACTCATTTGTGTCACTTATTGTTATGGACTTTACAATCAGTGAGATTGGCCTTTGGTTGTTACATGTTATAGTGTTTTAGTATTGATGTGAGGTATTCCTTTAATTAGCACTGACTAAATGGTCTACCAGAATGTGCTATTATATTATATTGATATGTTATTATACCTTGATGGTTATATCAATATCATTATTGATATAATAGTATTGCTATATTATTATTATACAATAGTATTGTTATATTAATATTATGATATATGCAAAGAGTGCTCACGTGAGAAGAGTGTAAAGCTTTCAGCATTCCTGAATTTCATATAAAAGTGGACTATGATGTCACGGAATATATTATAATATCATATCGCAATACATTTTCATTTATATATGAATAATATATAATGCAATATATTACTCTATAATGCTACAATAGTTATAATATTGTGATAAGCAGTGCTGGAAATGCCTGGAGAGATGTAGACTGAGAACTCAGCCAATTAGTCGAGTCAACAGTTTTATTATGAAACAGAAAAATAGAAAGAGATGTGAATATAAAATAGAGGACACAACTCTTGCATCAATAAAATAGATTAATAACAATAATTTACAAACAACAATAGAATTTTCTTCATGGTGAGTTCTGGATGATAGAGTTCACGCTTGAGCAGCGCTGGCTCTCTTCTCCTTTGCCGTCACCGGTTCACCCAGAGCTCCGCCCATTCTCACCGATTTATTCAATGAGAGCTCAGTGAAGTCAAATGCTTTTGGGGCCTCAAATATCATGACGATGGTGGAGCCCAGACGGAACTCTCCGAATGCATCTCCACGCTTTAGAGACACTCCACGGGGGAAGAATTCATCTTCATATGTCATTTCCTTTCGACCTTCACAGCCAGTGTTGGTTTCTAGTTTCTAAAGTAGTCAGTATAGAGTATATAGTGTATATAGTGTATATAGTGTATAGAGAGTATATAGAGTATATAGAGTATAGAGTGTATATAGAGTATAGAGTGTATATAGTGTATATAGTGTATATAGTGTATATAGTGTATAGAGATTACATAGTACATAGTATATAGAACATAGTACATAGTACACAGTATATAGTACATAGTATATAGTACATAGTATATAGTACAGAGTATATAGTACGTAGTATATAGTACATAGTACATAGTATATAGTACATAGTATATAGTACATAGTATATAGTATATAGTACACAGTATATAGTATATAGTACATAGTACAGAGTATATAGTACGTAGTATATAGTACATAGTACACAGTATATAGTACGTAGTATATAGTACATAGTACATAGTATATAGTACAGAGTATATAGTATATAGTAGAGTACATAGTACACAGTACATAGTACATAGTATATAGTATATAGTACACAGTATATAGTACATAGTATACAGAGTATTATACAGAGTAGGAACTTACCGGGTCAAAGTAGGTGCGGATGGAGCCGACGTTAGTAGCGCCCACAGCTGTGTAGGAGAAGAAGCCATGTTTCCAGCTGCCCGTGTACACAGCTCTCTCGTTCATACTAAACAGTCCCTCCACGTAGCTGGCTATCATCGGGTTGACCGACAGCAGCTCTCCTACAATAAGTATACAGTGTCAGCACAGGCAGCGTCTAGTGTGTTACTACAAGACAGCGTCTAGTGTGTTACTACAAGACAGCGTCTAGTGTGTTACTACAAGACAGCGTCTAGTGTGTTACTACAAGGCAGTGTCTACTACAAGACAGCGTCTAGTGTGTTACTACAAGACAGCGTCTAGTGTGTTACTACAAGGCAGCGTCTAGTGTGTTACTACAAGACAGCGTCTAGTGTGTTACTACAAGGCAGTGTCTACTACAAGACAGCGTCTAGTGTGTTACTACAAGACAGCGTCTAGTGTGTTACTACAAGGCAGCGTCTAGTGTGTTACTACAAGGCAGCGTCTAGCGTGTTACTACAAGACAGTGTCTAGCGTGTTACTACAAGACAGCGTCTAGTGTGTTACTACAAGACAGCGTAAAGACAGCACTCACCATGGAAGTGCCGTCTGTGTTCAACTGTCCAATCAGCAGGACTGTGGAATCTGTGGTAGTCGCCTGGAGCCAGATATATGACTACGTGGTAGAGTCTGTTGTCCTTGTTGTGTAGCAGAGACCTACCAAACACACGAGTAGTGAGTATACAGAGTAGAGTATACAGAGTATACAGAGTATACAGAGTACACAGAGTACACAGAGTACACAGAGTATACAGAGTAGAGTATACAGAGTACACAGAGTACACAGAGTACACAGAGTACACAGAGTACACAGAGTACACAGAGTACACAGAGTACACAGAGTACACAGAGTATACAGAGTAGAGTATACAGAGTACACAGAGTACACAGAGTACACAGAGTGTACAGAGTGTACAGAGTATACAGAGTATACAGAGTACACAGAGTACACAGAGTATACAGAGTACACAGAGTACACAGAGTACACAGAGTACACAGAGTACACATAGTGTACAGAGTGTACAGAGTATACAGAGTATACATAGTGTACAGAGTATACAGAGTACACAGAGTACACAGAGTAGTGAGTGTAGAGTACTGAGTGATACTAGTCACATACTTGTAATGCTGTGACTCGCTAATCCCTTTAAACTCGGCATCTGATTGGTCCAACTCCTTCTCCATCTCTAAATCTGACCAACAGTTGGCGGAGGTCTTCCCCTCCTTGTACATCCACAGATTGTTTGGACCAAGAAACCCCTTCAATGAATAATTCACCCCCTTGACTTGCTCGATTGTTCCATCCACCACTTTGCCAAAATTCAAGACTTTCCCATCTGATGGCATAACCTGAGAAAGACACAGTACACCGCCGCAATATAATATAATACGATATAATACTATAATATAACACAATGTAATATAATACAATATAATATAATACGATATAATATAATACACTACACAATATAATACTATAATATAACACAATGTAATACTATAATATAACACAATATAATATAATACAACACAATATAATAATATAATATAACACAATGTAATACCAACCAGTGAGTGATCCTCAGCTATGGGTCTGGCACCAGGTTTGAGGGCACGTCTGAAGAACTCCCCCAAGTTTCTATACTGACTGAGGTCCTCCACTAAGGCCTCCTGCACGTTGCAGTTGAACATCCGCACGTAAATAGAGAGTAGGAAGTTGCGAGAGAATTCTGGGAGAGGAAGCTCGTTGAACTTACCCCACACCCTGGACATGGCGCGGAGGGGGAGCGACCTGTACAGACTTACCTACAAGCAGCAGAACCTGGGCTATATAACTAGATAATATAACAATATAATATAACTATATAATATAATTTTATAATATATCTATATAATATAATTTTATAATATAACTATATAATATAACTTTATAATATAACTATATAATATAACTATATAATATAACAATATAATATAACTATATAATATAACTATATAATATAACTATATAATATAACTATATAATATATCTATATAATATAACTATATAATATAACTACATAATATAACTATATAATATATCTATATAATATAATATATCTATATAATATAACAATATAATATAACTATATAATATAATATAACTATCTCACACAATCAAAACCTCAACCCTCCTCAATCTCACATACTATAATACTCATACTTACAACTGAATTGCGACTAGGAGTACGAGGTGTAACAAGTAGACCCGTTCTCTTACGGGGCGCCGTGTCCACCACCCCGTAACTGTAGCTAAATATCTTAGGACTAAATATGACGGCCAGCCATAGCCCGTAGATCCACCTGCGGTGACAAGATTGCAGAGATACACTAAATACGACCACCCGTCCACTGAACACAAACAACAAGAAATTTCAACTATTATAAACAAGCAGACGCTATGGGAGATCATACCAACTGTACGTAGACTGTATAGCTTTAAACAACTGCTCTGTGTCGTACATCATCGTGTCTGCTAACATCAGTTATCCCACAGTAAATATTCCACGGCTTCAGTCTAGGGGAGCGAGAAAACACGTCCTACCTCTACGATTGCACAGCGTGCAAGACTTAAGCGTATGAGCCCTCATTACTACAACAAAGTTGCTGGCATGGCCAAGACACTTTATCAAGCGAAATGTACGGGAGCCTCACATTCGTCCCGTAACCTTTTATTATAATATGAGTAATGATAGATTGAATTAGCTAAAACAGTATCAACAGCCAATCAGAGTCTAGAGAGAAGAACACATGACTACAAGGCACCATCTACAGATCGAGTCTGACGCCATAGAAACAGCCTAATGGAAACAACAGTATATAGTGACCACGTGCAGACCACGTGTTACAACTGTTTACAGCGTGAGAGGAGGCCGAATAGCGAGTACCGCAATGTTTACCGACCATCCGCTAAGCATGCTTCGCTATACAATGAACTGTTATGATGTGAGAATATGATCATGCGGAGCAGGCATGCCATATTGATTAGACGCTGGGATAATAGTTAGCTAAGACAAAAGACCTGCGTTATGTCATTCACTGAGACTTCACTTGCCAACCGAAAGACTAACTAACGAGCTATTACCATAACGTAAACAATTGATTGAATAATAGAAAATACAATCAACCTGCTTGAAAAAAGTAAATGAAAATAGGGCAGCGTATCTTACCTCGAAGTGAAGGTTGCACTGGGGCATTGCTAGAACCCCCTCAACCAATTCAAAGTTTAGCAGCTAAAGTATGCTAAGAAATCGTGCAATGGCCGACTCTAACAGCAACTTACTGACTGGAAGCTGATCATCCCTTCCTCCATTCCTTCATCAGCAACTGCTGCAGCTTATTCCTTAACTCACTCGCACACTGCACACACTCGCATGCTACACACACTCGCACACTGCACACACTCGCACACTGCACACACTCGCACACTGCACACACTCGCACGCTACACACACTCGCACACTGCACACACTCGCACGCTGCACACACTCGCACGCTGCACACACTCGTACACTACACACACTGCACACACTCAGCACACTACGTACACTGCACACACTCGCACACTAGAGAGCTAAAGTCTAACAATAATGAGTACAACTACTAGCACAAACTTTAACAGAGAAAGGAGAGTTCTATGTTCAAGAGAATGTATAGATAGTTCAATGGCTTGGGCATTACATAATCCTAATTATATAATATTGCTTGATATTATATACTCATTGAATGTGTATATTATATAAATACTCTTTATATACTCATTGAATGTATATATTAGTATATATATACTCTTTATATACTCATTGAATGTATATATTAGTATATATATACTCTTTATATACTCATTGAATGTATATATTAGTATATAAATACTCTTTACATACTCATTGAATGTATATATTAGTATATAAATACTCTCTATATACTCATTGAATGTATATAGTATATAAATACTCTCTATATACAGATGCAAAGTACGCAAGTACCAATATTTTAGCAATATATAAAAATAATTGTCGAAGCAAGTGTATTGTCAAAAATACGTAACTCGGCGAATTTATTAAAAATTCAACTAGTATTGGACAATTACCATTCTTTTATATAAAGTTTAGAATGTAACATTGACTCGAGAACAAAAAGATGCAGAGTTATCTTCTCAGGAGCAAATTATCAAAAGAGAATACAACCCTCGAAACCACACAAGCCATAAATCTTAAAACTATTGTGCATTATATTATTTAACATTATAATAGAGGATATTACAGTATATTATATTACAGTATAGCATATTATATTAATACAGTATATTATATTATATCACAGTATAGTGTATTATAGTATATTACAGTATATTATATTACAGAATATTATAGTATATCTGTGAGATACAGTATATTATAGTATATCTGTGAGATACAGTATATTACAGTATATCTGTGAGATACAGTATATTATAGTATATCTGTGATATACAGTATATTATAGTATATCTGTGAGATACAGTATATTATAGTATATCTGTGATATACAGTATATTATAGTATATCTGTGAGATACAGTATATTATAGTATATCTGTGAGATACAGTATATTATAGTATATCTGTGAGATACAGTATATTATAGTATATCTGTGAGATACAGTATATTATAGTACATCTGTGAGATACAGTATATTATAGTATATCTGTGAGATACAGTATATTATAGTATATCTGTGAGATACAGTATATTATAGTATATCTGTGAGATACAGTATATTATAGTATATCTGTGAGATACAGTATATTATAGTATATCTGTGATATACAGTATATTATAGTATATCTGTGAGATACAGTATATTATAGTATATCTGTGAGATACAGTATATTATAGTATATCTGTGAGATACAGTATATTATAGTATATCTGTGAGATACAGTATATTATAGTATATCTGTGAGATACAGTATATTATAGTATATCTGTGAGATACAGTATATTATAGTATATCTGTGAGATACAGTATATTATAGTACATCACATATTCTACCTCCAGATTGCTGGCTAATTTCACAGAGTCAGTGCCAGTCTTCCGGGAGGACTTTATGGTAAGATATGCCAAGAGACCAGCTGTTACGGGGACTCCTGCTCTCCACACCCAAGGCTTTCCTGTCCAGATACAGAATAGAGGCTATGAGAAGTGAAAGAGCAAAAGAAAACAGCATCACTGGATAATGTGAGAGAGAGAGCAGAAACTTACTGGTGGGATGACGACTCCAAGTTTCAGCAAATCGTTGTGTCTGGGGCCTTAGTGAGCTGGAACGTATAGTGATCATGCTACAAGTACACATGTTCATACTGAGACATGTTGACACTGAGACATGTTGACACTGAGACATGTTGACACTGAGACATGTTCACACTGAGACATGTTGACACTGACATATGTTCATACTGAGACATGTTGACACTGAGACATGTTGACACTGAGACATGTTCACACTGAGACATGTTGACACTGAGACATGTTGACACTGAGATATGTTCACACTGAGATATGTTGATACTGAGACATGTTTATACTGAGATATGTTGACACTGAGACATGTTGACACTGAGACATGTTCATACTGAGACATGTTTATACTGAGACATGTTGACACTGAGACATGTTGACACTGAGACATGTTGACACTGAGACATGTTCACACTGAGACATGTTGACACTGAGATATGTTGACAATGAGACATGTTGACACTGAGATATGTTGATACTGAGACATGTTGACACTGAGACATGTTTATACTGAGACATGTTGACACTGAGACATGTTGACACTGAGACATGTTGACACTGAGATATGTTGACAATGAGACATGTTGACACTGAGATATGTTCATACTGAGACATGTTGACACTGAGACATGTTGATACTGAGACATGTTGACACTGAGACATGTTGACACTGAGACATGTTGACACTGAGATATGTTGACACTGAGATATGTTCATACTGAGACATGTTGACACTGAGATATGTTGATACTGAGACATGTTGACACTGAGACATGTTCACACTGAGATATGTTCATACTGAGACATGTTGACACTGAGATATGTTGATACTGAGACATGTTGACACTGAGACATGTTCACACTGAGATATGTTCAAGGTATCAATTTTAGCAGTGATTTGAAAAGTAATGGAGAAATCAAAGTAAAAAAAGTTTCTTACTATTTTGACTTGAATATTCGCTGTATCCGTTGAAGATTCTGACATGCATGCATCATGATTATACTTCAGCTGTTTGTTCATTAGTAAAACACTAAGCCACCTGTGGGAGAAACAAAGAGAATCTATCACACAATAACTTCAACAGTACCAATCAGGAATCTTGCTGATTAAACTAACTAGCAACATATTAAATGTTTATTAAAACAATGAGCAACAAAGATATCACAGCAACTGTAAAACTGAAAACGAAATAATATTTCAAAAACTAATATAAATTTAATAGGAATGCATAGTTATGTAAGACATATAAAAAGTCACAATAAAAATTTATCACATGCATGCACAGCATGAATTACAGTTAAATAATCAAAAAAGTTACTCTAGGACTAATGAGTCCTGTACCATTTTAACAACTGAATTTAATTTACCAACGGCTGCGTGATAATATTAATGATAATTATCCACAATATTATAATTGTACAAATCCTAATACTTTTGATACAGTTTGAATTTAGGTTTATAGTGATACTTTAGTTTTTGAGTTTTTTTAGTTTATAAAATTAAATAACCATAATTATAATATCCAATTTACTAGATTCATCAACTTCAGATAAAATTTTAGTGATACTTTAAAGAATTCCTGACACACTTTACTTATATAGCATGAAAATATTCATCTATGTCTTGGCTATTATTTTAACACTCTTTTAGAGTTTCAGGTCTAAACAATTTTGTTTTATAACAATTTTAGTGCATGCATGTCCAAAAAACTTCCAGAATTTTTTTCGCCTTTCTGTGACGTATTACACCGCAGTTGCGATAAATAGATGGTAATGCCGCCTGTAAGACATTCGGAAAATAAATATAGGCTATATTTTCCGTTGCATGTAACCTTAGTTTTAGCATTTTTAATTTATCGGACGTCTGTCTAGCCCCCCAATTAGTGTTTTTTTGTGGAATTTAGGTTTTATTTCATAAACAAATTTCGCGGCAATAAAGACATAGCTACCAACTTTAACTTACCGTGTCCGAGTCTGTGCAGTGTAATTGTGATAAAGTTAAATCTAATACAGAAATAACATAAATACGATATCAATATGAACATATCTGGCTCTGACGAAGAATACTTAGAGCACAGTGAGAATCGCAATGAGTATGACTATGACAATCACACTCACGCTGTCACTGAGATTTCTGAAGTAATGGGCTATCAGTTTGAGCCGTTTACGTATCAAGATGAAAATGGAGATGATAGTCATGACAAGGATTTTAATGTTACTGATGAGCAACAGGTGATAATATTTATAATTTTACAGTATCAGTACGATTTAATTTTATAAACTATATTGTTACTAATAGTAATAGTAGTACTAATACCGTAATACTAATAGTAATAGTAATACTTTAACTTTAAGTTATAAGTATAAGCTAGTATAAGTTATAAATTATTATAATTATAATATTTAATTTTCATTTTGTAATCGTAATGCCAATGCTCAATGCCAATGCTCGTATTGATCCTGGCTTAATTAGTTAATAATAATATAGCTGGGTTTTGTGCTACTAAAGCTTTAGAGCAAGCATGATATCAAATTACAAGCTAAATATTTGATGATTGCTATCAGTTTATATAATATTATTAATAATAAAGTGATAATCATTAAATTTAATGATCACAAATTCCAGTCAAGTAATTAAATATTTGATCAATACTAATTTTGTTATTACTACTACCAATACAGGTATTAGTATTAATTATTTGTAGTTAGATTTACCTGATAATTTAAGTCAAGGGAAAGACTGTATTCTTATAAATGCATAATAATGATAATTATTATTCACTTTTATTGTAATTGTGGTTATACCGATCCTTAACAAAATAAGTTAATCACATACATAATCATGTCAAACTTGCATTCACGATGATAGTATTTAGTATTTTATTTCTAAGCCCCCTATTTCTCTGAATTTCTGCTTTTATAGTATAACATATAGTACTAACAACAATAAAATATTTTAAAATTCCTGAAAATTAGTTTATTTCATAGCAAAAATTATGAGTTTGTTTTAATATAAAAAATCTAATTAATTTTTAACTATAAATATAAAAATAGTTTGAACAGTAATGCAAACTTGGAATATTTTAAAACCCATGATTTTAAAGTATTTTCAAACTTCAGCCTCATTGGACTCAATTTTCAATACAAAGAAAAGTACAGGAAACAAATTTAGACACAGTAACTAATGGACTTAATGTGGATGATACTGGTAATAACGTTTTTAGAAAAGCTTGTTTGTTTTGTAGAAAAATATAAGGCCAGCCACGGAGTGGTGCACTTGCCACCGCTGCCAAAATCAGCCTACAGTGGAACAGTCTGTTTGTTGCCGTGATCATGCTGCAAACCTTCGATTAGATAGCAGCATGGAATGTATAACACAGCACCCGGGAGTACAGCAATTGACGCAACCAGCTGTATTAGAAGTTGCATACAGCAGCTACCTGAGATATCATGGTTAGTCAATTGCTACTGTATATCAGTAACTGTCATTGTTAGTTTTTCTAGATAGTCTTACTTGATTATTTAGCCAATCATTTATTTTGGTAGATGACTTGTTTGATGAGAAGGCCCATTCTCTCAACACTAAAAAAAGGTTCTGCAGCTACCGGTTTTTGGTGTTCTGGCTGTTTCCAGATATTAAAAAAGGTGAGAGACGCCCTTTACCAGCTTGCTTATATGATTGGGTGCAAGCTACATTCCCCCCAACTGATGATGAGGAAGAATTTGCTGAATGGATGTTCAGCAAATTCGTGATTTATGAACATTAACACTCTGGTGATTTATATATAATATAATATAATATAACAATATTGTTTTTATGAAACTTTGTGACATAGTATAACTTTTTACATATTTTTACCAATATATTGTTTTATTTATTGCTATTTATTGTTTTCACATTGCTATTTATGGCTCTAATAAAGTACCAACAAAACCAAACATACAGTGAAAACGAATATTTACATTTCAATGGAAACTGAGACTACAAGTAGATATATTGTCCAAATTTATTTTTGACACACCTTGAGGTGGAAAATTAAAAATATTATTTCCATTACACAAAAATATTTGTTTTTTTTGTTGCATTAGAACATGCATTTTAAATAAAAATAACTATGGAGAAAAGCTATGAATTCAGTTTTTGAGCTAAGTGAACAATACTATTTCGCCATATTTCTATATACCAGCATTGAACAGCTTTGCTTCTAATCTTTTTCTGCATCCTTTTAGGTGTTTGCACATATTTATTGTGTCCTATTCCTTTCTGTAGGCCCTTCTTTTCTGGCTTAAGATTGAGAGCTGGTTTTTTAGTTTGACTTGGCAAAGCTCTAAAATATTATTATATATGAAGGTAAATGGAAAAGTATTATTGAAACAGCTGCAGAAAATCTCAATTGCTGTCTATATCATATTTCAATTTTATTGCTCAAGATCGCATTTTCAATATTATAATCCTTACAGAAAACCAGGGTCTGATCTTTTTAACCAGCGAGCTTCTTTAGGTGTGATAGTGGCCGCCTGCTGACTTTGTTTCCGAGGAGTTAATGGAGTGCATCCAGTGGCACCCTCAGTTTCCACTAAATGAATAGTTGGGACTGCTGTTTTCTCTAAATGCAATCTAAAGAGTAAATCAAAGACAATGAATTTTTATTCTTTCAATAAGCTAAGTGGACAATATTTACCATTAATTTTTACTGGTATTGATGATGGGCACCATTACCAGTATCATACTCATAGCATGAGTATCAGTGCGTATGAATCATAATATCAATGGTATGTATCCAAGTGACTATGACACATTCTGATAATCATAAGTCTTTCATATTATCGCCATTATAAATGAATTTCCTTACAATAATGGTTATCGTGTAAATCATAAATGCAAACTTGTACTTGCAAGTTTATGTCATAGTCACATGAAATTGAATCAACACGGTCATGACAATCCTATTGACTTATACCAACTTGTAGTAATACTTAATAGTTATAGTTATACTTATTGTTGAAAATCAACATTAAAAAACTATCATTATCGTCTAATTCTATCACAATCACTAACTCTAAGTCAGTATCACTATGAGTTTGAGTGAGTTATTCACTTACATGTTAATGAGTTTTGCTTTATACATGCCCATATTAAATATTTGTAAATTGTTCATCACCAAAATGCTGAAAACACAAACGAGAGTTGTTATCAGGCAGAAAGTTTTTTCTTTTCGTATTGAAAAACTTGGTCCATTTTTCACCACACACAGTATCAGCAGGCCATTTAAACATGTGTTTTTCCTTGTACGAACGCATTGCAGCTTCACACACTCTTCTTTTGCATTTGCCTTTAGAACTTGAAGCCATTCGTGTAGTCATGTCGACAGTAAGTGCAAGTGTAACTAGTAATATAGGTAATAAGTTTGTTCACTAGAGTCCAATGGCAATATGAATATAAAATCGAATTTATATAGATAGCGAGCGACTACTACTAGTAGTAGTACTACTAGGCACAGGTTATATTGGTAATATCCGGTTACGGTAATGATAATCTATTTGGAAGCGTAATAAGTTACATAATTGAATATGCAATTATTTGTAATGTTTTATAGAAAAGTTTGCCACTCGTTGGATTTAGCTAATTTCTTTTAACAATATCGTGTTATCACCGTACTTAGCCACCCGTTCTAATTACATCGTGAGGGTGAGGCTATTTCATTTTTCCGATGCTCAAAATTTCTAACGGAAGTAACTTTAGCTTCTAATATCAATAATAAAATGGTATCATTTGTTTTTTTCATTGAGCATTAGTTGTACTCTGTGTTTTAAAATTTATGTCAGTATAGTGATTTATCTGTGTGTTGCAGTGGCTAAAAATAACACGCTGCGAAAGTATGCAATTATTACTATTAGTTATATAGTAACTAGGACTCGAAGCAGACCGGAAACCGGCGTAATACGTGTGCACTGAGAGCTTAGAAATCCGAAAGTTTTTTGGACATGCATGCAGTAAAGTTGTTATAAAATGAAATAGTATAGCCATCCACCCTTAAAAGGATGCTTAATTGATAGCTAAGATATAGATGAATATTGTCATGCTATATAAGTAAAGTGTGTCAGGGATTCTTTAACAATAAATAAATTCAACAGTAACAGTAATAATAAATAAAAAATAATTTTAATATTAATTTATAATTAGATATCACTGTCACATTCACTAGTGCAACTCTAATAAAATTTAAAATTAAATTTAGGTGAAAATGAAATATCAAAGCCAAAGTGAAAGTGAATAACTAAAAAATATAAACCATTAAATGTAATACTACTTGTATCACTATAAATGCAAGTATAGGATTATTTAATTAAATATTAGTATAAACCAATATTAATAATTTTTATTTTTTAAAGTTAAATAAGTTAAACTAAAACTTAAACTTATTCTTAAAGACAAACTGAAACAGTGAAACTGAAACCGATAGTCATACTCATAGTGAGTAACTCGGAGCGGAACGGGAATAATATCCAGACATCCTTATGATTATTATTATTAACAACAATATCACCACGATTAAATTCTGATTATTTTGAATTTAAAAATTAATTTACCAGACCAAACATTGATTACTATTATAATCATTACTAAATTTAATGAATGAACTTTAAATTTTAAAAAGCTTGTGCTTGAGAAACAACCTTGACATGGAAAAGTCCTTGACACATTAACTATAAAATAATGGTGAAAACCTTTCAACCAATCTCTTGGAGTTTTTAGACGCACTTGTAACACTAGCAAGTAGATTCGAACCAAATAGGGATCGATATGGTGCGAAATGACGCGAGTGGGAAGTTCAAGCAACACCGCTTACATTTTAATAAGAAAGCGATAGCAATGTCGCGCCCTCAAGTCATCTGATCTGTTAGCGTTGCTGTTAGAATATAATTTTGGAGTTTGACACTATAAACTGCAACAGTGAAAAATAGCTACATTGACATAAATTTCAGCCACTATGTAAATCAACTTCACCATGTCTTTACTTACAGCGCTAAAATCGGGGAATGAAAGGTAACACTAACAATAACATTATCATTATGATACTGAAATAGTATTAGTATACTAATACTATACATCAACATGTACGTACCACTACCTGTAATGAGTAATGACAGTAATAAATAGCTATAAATTAACTATAAGTATAAGTATAAGCCATAAGAGTATAACTATATTTATAAATGATATACAATGAATGTAAAACAGGCCTGCTTAGCCTGCCTGTGGCAAGAGTCAGAGTGCAGTATCACTATCAGTATGGGACCGAGCTGTAGTGACTATAACTTATAGTATAAGTATAAGTCTATTTGATCCAATGTTCAAATAATGATTGTGAGTTCATTGCCATTATGATAAACTTAAAGTTAAAGTGATAAACTCTAGCAGTTACACTAACAGTAGCACTAACTCTAAGTCAGTAAGTTTAAGTCTGAGTCTAGCACTATGACTTATTGACTATTAGTATGACTATCACTAAGAGTAACGGTAAGTCTAGTAGAGTAACACATACACAGTAACTGTAAGTGTAACAGTAACACTCTAAAAGTATCAGTAGGCGTAACACCAAACACGTATCAATGCTCTAACTCTTACTCAGTAACTCACTTAAGTCTAAAGGCTACTGTTGACATTGTCTGTTAGTTAGTAAGTGTGTAAGTGTAACAGTTGACTACTACTTTTTTTCATTTTTGTTCATGCCTACTTATATTATAGCCAGTGTTTACACTGAATTTCGCAACGTGTTGTCATGTTTGTGATATGCAATAAATAAATCAATCAATCAACCGTAATCTACCTCTAGTGTCAGTATCTGTAAGACTAATTGGTAATACAATAATTATAATTATAACTGACAATTGATAAGTTGAACTTCAATTCAAACTTGACGCATACTAATACTCGTAGCCTTGCAGTCGGTCTTAGGCTTCAACTTGTACATGTATTGCTAGTAGTATTACTAGTACTACTAAGTGTAGGTCTAGTAGTATTACTAGTACTACTAAGTGTAGGTCTAGTAGTAGTCCACTAGTAGTACTAAGTGTAGGTCTAGTAGTAGTCCACTAGTACTACTAAGTGTAGGTCTAGTAGTTTACTAGTAGTACTAATTGTGCAAAGCAGAGTGAAAGTGGTGGTCTAATAAATACTAATTTAACTTTCAAGCAAGTCTAAATGGGTATTGAAAATCAAAATAGGCTTTAGTCATTACTCATTGAACTTAGTATCCAACTCACTTCGTAACTTAGTCTTTTCTTGCAAAATCGAAAATCTTAATTTAAGCTAAAATAAAGCTGAAACTAAAAGTTATTTCATCTACCATGGTCCACAGCCATTGCTCAGAGTATGGCTATAATTTGCTTTTAGTTTAATTTATGAAGAAAATGCAGCTCAAATTTAGGGTACAACTTGAACTGACTGTCTATGCAATTACAAACTCAAAGGAATGAAAGCTACAACTATTTATCACTTACACTAAATAATTAGTAACTTACACTAAATAAGCAGTAACTTACACTAAACAATTAGTAACTTACACTAAATAATTAGTAACTTACACTAAATAAGCAGTAACTTACACTAAACAAGCAGTAACTTACACTAAACAATTAGTAACTTACACTAAATAAGCAGTAACTTACACTAAACAAGCAGTAACTTACACTAAACAATTAGTAACTTACACTAAATAAGCAGTAACTTACACTAAACAAGCAGTAACTTACACTAAACAATTAGTAACTTACACTAAATAAGCAGTAACTTACACTAAACAAGCAGTAACTTACACTAAACAATTAGTAACTTACACTAAATAAGCAGTAACTTACACTAAATAAGCAGTAACTTACACTAAATAAGCAGTAACTTGCACTAAACAAGTAGTAGTTGCACTAAACAAGTAGTAAATTATATATTTGTTATATCTCCATGGTTACTAAGTAACTGTCATATCTCTGGTACACAGGCTAGTCGAGACGATATGTGCCAGTGGAGCCAGCCCTAACCAACTGGACGATGACGCCTCCCCTATGCACATTGTTGTCGGGCTGCATGTGTCCAACGTGAAGCAACTCACTAAGATACTGCTCCAGTATGGAGGAGACCCAAATGTTGAGTAAGTGTGTTGCCTAGCAACTTGTAAACAACATGTCTTCTGGGTTTACTCTCCCCTCTACTGTAAATCTGAGGGTGGTTATGTAGAGTTGTGAGAGACAGGGGTTAAACTATGTTGAGAGTATTATACTGTGTAATACTGTATAACACCTGAAGTAACTCAGGGATTAGTCTATAATACTCTACTGCTCTAATAGGTTAATACCTAGAAGATAGTATCAATAGCTTATGCAGTCTATAAATAGCAAGTCTATAAATAACACATGCTATAAATAATGTAATGTCACACCCAGCATAACAGAGCATTAATGTGTAGCGACTATGCATATGCCCCACTATATAGTGTAAAGAGTATATAGTGTAGATATACAATACTGTATATAGTGTAAAGAGTATATAGTATAGATATACAATACTGTCTATAGTGTAAAGAGTATATAGTATAGATATACAATACTCTATATAGTATAGATATACAATACTCTATATAGTATAGATATATAATACTGTATATAATATAGATATACAATACTCTATATAGTATAGATATACAATACTCTATATAGTATATAGTATATATATACAATGCTGCTGTAGGAATGGGGAACACCTCACACCACTTCACGTCAGCATAATCAGGGGAAACTCCAAAGTGCTGCACCTACTCTTACGTAACGGCGGAGATCCTACCAAACAGGATGAGGTGTGTACGGCTGTATGATATGTCTTATCTTATGCCTTAACACACTCTGTGGTATAGTATAGTGTATAGTATAGTGTAGTATATAGTATAGTATACTGTATATAGTATAGTGTACTGTATATAGTATATAGTATAGTATATAGTATAGTGTATTGTATAGTGTATAGTATATAGTATAGTGTATAGTATATAGTATAGTGTATAGTATATAGTATAGTGTATAGTATAGTGTATAGTATAGTATAGTGTATAGTATAGTATAGTATATAGTATAGTGTACTGTATATAGTATAGTATATAGTATAGTATAGTGTATTGTATAGTATAGTGTACTGTATAGTATAGTGTACTGTATATAGTATAGTATATAGTATAGTATATAGTATAGTATAGTGTATAGTATACAGTATACTGTATAGTATAGTGTATTATATAGTATAGTATATAGTATAGTATACTGTGTATAGTATAGTGTATATATTATAGTATAGTGTATAGTATAGTGTACTGTACATATCTGTAGGAAGGTCGGGACGCCTGGGACTACGCACTCAAGTATTGTAGAACTGAGTGTCAGAGAATTCTCTCAGATTATATTGACGAGGAGACTCTAGCAGGAAGTGATGAAGAGCAGAACAAATACGTCAGCATATTCTGTAATTAGCCAATCACATGCCTTATACTCTGTAGCTAGCCAATCACATGCCTTATACTCTGTAGCTAGCCAATCACATGCCTTATACTCTGTAACTAGCCAATCACATGCCTTATACTCTGTAGCTAGCCAATCACACGCCTTATACTCTGTAGCTAGCCAATCAGGTGCCTTATACTCTGTAGCTAGCCAATCATGTGCCTTATACTCTGTAGCTAGCCAATCACATGCCATACTCTGTAGCTAGCCAATCACATGCCTTATACTCTGTAACTAGCCAATCACATATCTTATACTCTGTAACTAGCCAATCACATACCTTATACTCTGTAGCTAGCCAATCACATGCCTTATACTCTGTAACTAGCCAATCACATGCCTTATACTCTGTAGCTAGCCAATCACATGCCTTATACTCTGTAGCTAGCCAATCACATGCCTTATACTCTGTAGCTAGCCAATCACATGCCTTATACTCTGTAGCTAGCCAATCACATGCCTTATACTCTGTAACTAGCCAATCACATGCCTTATACTCTGTAACTGTAACTAGCCAATCACGTTCATTATATTCTGTGACTAGCCAATCACATGTATTATACTTTGTAACTAGCCAATCAAATGTATTATATCAATGGACAGATCAAGATGTTCCCCTGAAGATAGAAGATAGTAACTGGTCTGACATGAGGACTAGGAGTAATCTTCTCAACACACAGCACAGCGTCAGGTATATAATACTCTATATAATACTATACTCTATATAATACTCTACTCTATATAATACTATACTCTATATAATACTATACTCTATATAATACTATACTCTATATAATACTGTACTCTATATAATACTGTACTCTATATAGTACTATACTCTATATAATACTATACTCTATATAATACTATACTCTATATAATACTATACTCTATATAATACTATACTCTATATAATACTATACTCTATATAATACTATACTCTATATAATACTATACTATATATAATACTATACTCTATATAATACTATACTCTATATAATACTATACTATATATAATACTATACTCTATATAATACTATACTCTATATAATACTATACTATATATAATACTATACTCTATATAATACTATACTCTATATAATACTCTATATAATACTATACTCTATATAATACTATACTCTATATAATACTATACTCTATATAATACTCTACTCTATATAATACTATACTCTATATAATACTATACTCTATATAATACTATACTATATATAATACTATACTCTATATAATACTGTACTCTATATAATACTATACTCTATATAATACTATACTCTATATAATACTATACTCTATATAATACTATACTCTATATAATACTATACTCTATATAATACTATACTCTATATAATACTATACTCTATATAATACTATACTATATATAATACTATACTCTATATAATACTATACTCTATATAATACTATACTCTATATAATACTATACTCTATATAATACTATACTCTATATAATACTCTATATAATACTATACTCTATATAATACTATACTCTATATAATACTATACTCTATATAATACTATACTCTATATAATACTATACTCTATATAATACTATACTCTATATAATACTATACTCTATATAATACTATACTCTATATAATACTATACTCTATATAATACTATACTCTATATAATACTATACTCTGTATAATACTATACTCTATATAATACTATACTCTGTATAATACTATACTCTGTATAATACTATACTCTATATAATACTATACTCTATATAATACTATACTCTATATAATACTATACTCTATATAATACTATACTCTATATAATACTATACTCTATATAATACTATACTCTATATAATACTATACTCTATATAATACTATACTCTGTATAATACTATACTCTATATAATACTATACTCTATATAATACTATACTCTATATAATACTATACTCTGTATAATACTATACTCTGTATAATACTATACTCTATATAATACTCTATATAATACTATACTCTATATAATACTGTACTCTATATAATACTATACTCTATATAATACTATACTCTGTATAATACTATACTCTGTATAATACTATACTCTATATAATACTATACTCTATATAATACTATACTCTATATAATACTCTACTCTGTATAATACTATACTCTGTATAATACTATACTCTGTATAATACTATACTCTGTATAATACTATACTCTATATAATACTCTACTCTGTATAATACTATACTCTGTATAATACTATACTCTGTATAATACTATACTCTGTATAATACTATACTCTATATAATACTCTACTCTGTATAATACTATACTCTGTATAATACTATACTCTGTATAATACTATACTCTGTATAATACTATACTCTATATAATACTATACTCTATATAATACTGTACTCTATATAATACTATACTCTGTATAATACTATACTCTGTATAATACTATACTCTGTATAATACTATACTCTATATAATACTATACTCTATATAATACTCTACTCTGTATAATACTATACTCTATATAATACTATACTCTATATAATACTATACTCTATATAATACTGTACTCTATATAATACTATACTCTATATAATACTATACTCTATATAATACTCTACTCTGTATAATACTATACTCTATATAATACTATACTCTATATAATACTCTACTCTGTATAATACTATACTCTATATAATACTATACTCTATATAATACTATACTCTGTATAATACTATACTCTATATAATACTATACTCTATATAATACTATACTCTGTATAATACTATACTCTATATAATACTATACTCTATATAATACTGTACTCTATATAATACTATACTCTATATAATACTATACTCTATATAATACTATACTCTATATAATACTATACTCTATATAATACTATACTCTATATAATACTGTACTCTATATAATACTATACTCTATATAATACTATACTCTATATAATACTATACTCTATATAATACTATACTCTATATAATACTATACTCTATATAATACTATACTCTATATAATACTATACTATATATAATATAATACATACACTGTATATTCTGTAGCCCGAGCTCTAACTTCACTCAGATACAAAGCCTTGACACAGTGGATTACCAGAGACAAAGTCCACCCAGACCTCCGCCCCGCAGACGTAGTAAATGTGGAAAACTCTCAGGCTAGTCTCTCTACAGTCTATGTCAAGGTTGTTGTGTTTTGTGTGCTTACTGCTTACACAGCGTGTTTTGTGTTGTAGACCAGAATGTCTGTATGTGTCCCTTCACATCACCTGATTCTAGCAGGGTACACACCCACCCCTCACCTAGCAGGGTACACACCCACCCCTCACCTAGCAGGGTACACACCCACCCCTCACCTAGCAGGGTACACACCCACCCCTCACCTAGCAGGGTACACACCCACCCCTCACCTAGCAGGGTACACACCCACCCCTCACCTAGCAGGGTACACACCCACCCCTCACCTAGCAGGGTACACACCCACCCCTCACCTAGCACCTCTACCTCCTCTCGCTCTGGAAAGTTACACAGAGGTCTGCTCTCAGCTATCAGGAAATCTCTGTCTCCCAGCACCAGTCTCAGCTCAGCCTCCTCCAAGTCAAAGTCCAGGTCACCCTTGACTCTTCTCAGATCTCCGTCAAAGACCTCTAAGTTTGCTCGCACAAACTCTTCCATAGACAGCGCTGCCAATACTGTGCGCTTTGACTTGAGAGATCAAAGTAGACTTGTTAGATCTCACTCTGTGCCGTCTGAGGCTGTGGCTGTGGCTGTGGCGGGGAGGTCAAGTGGGAGGGACAGCAATCAGATGCATAGTCCAAGTAACTACTGCACCACTACTGGCAAACCAGATCAGCACAAGAAACTCGAGTCTCCATTCCAGCTGAAACAGCGTAAAGGAAGTAAAAAGAGTCTGTTGAAGAGGTTGTTGGGCTCAACTGCCGGCTCTCCTGATGAGAATCCTGGTTGTATTACAATAGGGCTGGGGCAGACCTTGACCCTTAGTGAGAGAACTGGCCGTGACTCAGTCAGCATCCTTAGTCTAGAGTCAGCTGAGAGGGGGAGGGAGGGGTGTACAGCAGATGAGAGGGGGAGAGAGGGGTGTACAGCAGATGAGAGGGGGAGAGAGGGGCGTACAGCAGATGAGAGGGGGAGAGGCACTGCTGTATCTCGCACTCTTAGCTATGGAGAGATATCTGGTATTGAGTCGGGGGATAAAGTGTTTGACGTAACGAGTCCTGATCACTGTGTGGTGGTAGATGTGAGCTATTTACAGGATGCATTAGAGGATACATTGTCCTCCCCACTAGAGGATACATTGCTCTCCCCACTAGAGGATACAGTACCCTCTCCACCAGTAAAGGACATGTCATATAGTCAGGTAGTGTTGATAAATCCATTTCAATATCGTATTCATAATTACATGATGAGTAATCATGTGATCAGTGGTCATGTGATCAGCGGTCATGTGATGTGGTCATGTGATCAGCGGTCATGTGATCTGGGGTCATATGGTCAGTGGTCATGTGATGAGTGGTCATGTGACGAGTGGTCATGTGATCAGCGGTCATGTGATCAGCGGTCATGTGATTAGTGGTCATGTGATCATCAGGTGATACTTCTGTCGTCTATTTACAGATTCCTCCCCAAAAACCTAAACGACTCTTTCTCTCAGCAGACGCTTCTGGTCAGCGGCTGCCCTGTGATGAGGTAGACAGTGGGGGGCGCTCACACCCTCCCATTAGACAAACCTACAGTAGCTCTAGCTCACAGACTAGCTCACAGACTAGCTCACAGACTAGCTCACAGACTAGCTCACAGACTAGCTCACAGACTAGCTCACAGACTAGCTCACAGACTAGCTCACAGACTAGCTCACAGACTAGCTCACAGACTAGCTCACAGACTGGTAAGGGAGTCTGCAGCGAGACAGGGAGTATTTCAGCTGCAGACGTTCAAGGAAGCAGACGTCAATTAACACCTTACCGGACCGTGAACTTACAGACAGCTCCCACTGACATTTCTAGAGTCACTACCTCACCAGGAGACGCTGCTACCTCACCAGGAGGCGCTGCTACCTCACCAGGAGACGCTGCTACCTCACCAGGAGGCGCTGCTACCTCACCAGGAGACGCTGCTACCTCACCAGGAGGCGCTGCTACCTCACCAGGAGGCGCTGCTACCTCACCAGGAGGCGCTGCTACCTCACCAGGAGACTATGGGAATTCTCTAATATCAGGGGTTGACAATTCTTCAACCACCAGACCAAGTGATCTACGACGCGTAAAGTCTGAGAGAGACAGAGTTCTGTCCTCCCCTCCAAGTTCTGATCTGCGGGGCAGTTTGGCTGCCGAACTAGAGCAGACATTCAAGTGTCTTCAACGTCAACTGCTCTCTCAGGGGGAGAGGGAAGTGGTGTCTCAGGGGGAGAGAGAAGTCTTGTCTCAAGGGGAGAGGGACGTTAGACCGGTACGACTGCCCCGCAGTAAAGAGATTAGAGCCAGTGGGTTCAGCAACGAGGTGGTTCAAAGCACGGCTGACTCATCACTCACCTGTACGAAGGAGGCATCAGCCGACAGTCCGTCAGCCGGTCAGAGGTCAGCTGCCCAAAGCTGCCAGCTCACACACAGGTGGTCTGCTAGCAAGGCAGCCCCAGTGCTCAAGCGGCAGCAAAATGTAGAGAATGGGGGAGGTTTGAGTGAGGTGAGGTCACACACACATACATACGCTATTCTCAGTTCATGTGTGCTATATGATGTATACTGTGTAGTGTGTACTGTATAGTGTAGTGTATACTGTGTAGTGTGTACTGTGTAGTGTAGTGTGTACTGTGTACTGTATAGTGTAGTGTATACTGTGTAGTGTGTACTGTATAGTGTAGTGTGTAGTGTATACTGTGTGGTGTACACTGTGTAGTGTATACTGTGTAGTGTGTACTGTGTAGTGTATACTGTGTAGTGGGTACTGTGTAGTGTATACTGTGTAGTGTGTACTGTGTAGTGTATACTGTGTAGTGTATACTGTGTAGTGTGTACTGTGTAGTGTATACTGTGTATTGTGTACTGTGTAGTGTATACTGTGTAGTGTGTACTGTGTACTGTATAGTGTAGTGTAGTGTGTACTGTGTACTGTATAGTGTAGTGTATACTGTGTAGTGTGTACTGTATAGTGTAGTGTATACTGTGTAGTGTGTACTGTGTAGTGTATACTGTGTAGTGGGTGTTGTGTAGTGTATGCTGTGTAGTGTGTACTGTGTAGTGTATACTGTGTAGTGTGTACTGTGTAGTGTATAGTGTAGTGTATACTGTGTAGTGTGTACTGTGTAGTGTATACTGTGTAGTGTATACTGTGTAGTGTGTACTGTGTAGTGTATACTATGTAGTGTGTACTGTGTAGTGTATACTGTGTAGTGTATACTGTGTAGTGTATACTGTGTAGTGTGTACTGTGTAGTGTATACTGTGTAGTGTGTACTGTGTAGTGTATACTGTGTAGTGTATACTGTGTAGTGTATACTGTGTAGTGTGTACTGTGTAGTGTATACTGTGTAGTGTGTACTGTATGTGGTATAAATGTAGGTTAGAGCGAGTTTGAGTAAAGACTCTGGTATCGACAGCACTCCAACTGTGCATTCCAGAAGGCAGCGTAGAGTCACCTCAGGCAGCGATGACTCTTTTCACACTTGTCTAACAAATACCAATAGGTGAGTAATGGTAGTAGTAGTACTAGTAGTTGTAGTAGTAGTAGTAGTAGTAGTAGTAGTAGTAGTAGTACTAGTAGTACTAGTAGTTAGTATTATATTCATATTTTTCTATTCAAGTGCATCAGAGGAGAAGCCTCAGAACGCAGACCATAACTCACTCGCCGAGTTGGGTAGTGACCCCCTATCCCCCCTCCCCACAGAAGTGGACAGCCTCCAGGCTAAGGTCTCTCGTATGAACTTGGAGGATTTCTGTCCAGTGGCCAGTGACGACTCCGAGTCAGACCTGGTCGAAGGGGGAGATAACTCTGTCTGGTGAGCATCTCCCCGTGTCTGTCTGTTCACAGTCTGTCTGTTGACAAGTAATGCTTACTCTAGTCATTCATAGCAAAGTGTCACAGCAGCTTCTTCTCTTATCTAGATTTATTCATAGCAGGTAAAAAGCCAACCACTTTTATCTTCACAACTTGTTTAATTCCATCTGCACCCTGTTTCACCAGTGCATCTGTCACTACTATGTAACACAGTGTAACACAATACAATACAGTGTGACACACTGTTCCAGTTTTACCTGTACCCTCCCACAGAGTTCTGTGAAGTTTTAATAGGAGTCTGTTTAATAATCCGTCTCTGTTCCTAGCCTCAGCTATTCCACTTTTCACTGTTTTGTTACTTCCTGGTTTTAGCATGACTGGTGTTTGGTTTCAGTGTGCATGTGTCTGGGTGTCTACCCTATATCATATCTACTCTATATCATATCTACTCTACATCATATCTACTCTATATCATATCTACTCTATATCGTATATACTCTACATCGTATCTACTCTACATCGTATCTACTCTATATCATATCTACTCTATATCATATCTACTCTATATCATATCTACTCTACATCATATCTACTCTATATCATATCTACTCTATATCGTATATACTCTACATCGTATCTACTCTACATCATATCTACTCTATATCATATCTACTCTATATCGTATATACTCTACATCGTATCTACTCTACATCGTATCTACTCTATATCATATCTACTCTATATCATATCTACTCTATATCATATCTACTCTATATCATATCTACTCTATATCATATCTACTCTATATCATATCTACTCTATATCATATCTACTCTATATCATATCTACTCTATGTCATATCTACTCTACATCATATCTACTCTATATCATATCTACTCTATATCATATCTACTCTATATCATATCTACTCTATATCATATCTACTCTATATCATATCTACTCTATGTCATATCTACTCTATATCATATCTACTCTACATCATATCTACTCTATATCATATCTACTCTACATCGTATCTACTCTATATCATATCTACTCTACATCGTATCTACTCTACATCGTATCTACTCTATATCATATCTACTCTATATCATATCTACTCTATATCATATCTACTCTATATCATATCTACTCTATATCATATCTACTCTATATCATATCTACTCTATATCATATCTACTCTATATCATATCTACTCTATGTCATATCTACTCTACATCATATCTACTCTATATTATATCTACTCTATATCTACTCTATATCATATCTACTCTACATCATATCTACTCTATATCATATCTACTCTATATCACATCTACTCTATATCATATCTACTCTACATCATATCTACTCTACATCATATCTACTCTATATCATATCTACTCTATATCATATCTACTCTATATCATATCTACTCTATATCATATCTACTCTATATCATATCTACTCTATATCATATCTACTCTATATCATATCTACTCTATATCATATCTACTCTATATCATATCTACTCTATATCATATCTACTCTATATCATATCTACTCTATATCATATCTACTCTATATCATATCTACTCTATATCATATCTACTCTATATCATATCTACTCTATATCATATCTACTCTATATCATATCTACTCTATATCATATCTACTCTATACCATATCTACTCTATATCATATCTACTCTATATCATATCTACCCTATATCATATCTACTCTACATCGTATCTACTCTACATCGTATCTACTCTATATCGTATCTACTCTACATTGTATCTACTCTACATCGTATCTACTCTATATCATATCTACTCTATATCATATCTACTCTATATCATATCTACTCTATATCATATCTACTCTATATCATATCTACTCTATATCATATCTACTCTATATCATATCTACTCTATATCATATCTACTCTATACCATATCTACTCTATATCATATCTACTCTATATCATATCTACCCTATATCATATCTACTCTACATCATATCTACTCTATATCATATCTACTCTATACCATATCTACTCTATATCATATCTACTCTATATTATATCTACTCTATATCTACTCTATATCATATCTACTCTACATCATATCTACTCTATATCATATCTACTCTACATCATATCTATTCTATATCATATCTACTCTATATCATATCATACTCTCCTTACAGCCTCACCACGGTGCAGCCCTCCTCCATATGTGCAAGCGACGGCTCCGTAGCTGAATATCTACACACTGACCTTGAAACAAGTATAACATTGACTGAGGCAAGATGGCCGATCACGTGCGCCGCTACAACCAGCTCCAGGAAGTCGATTCACTGGAAGTCGTTCAGTGAACTTTCTCTCTCTATTGACGACAGCTTCACCAGGTAGTAGTTGTCTGTCCTTACACTCTGTTATACTCCTTGTATGTGTGCATAGCTCGTGTGCCCTGGTAATACTGTCTCTTTGACTTTCAGCTCGACTCCGGCCGTCGTCCCTCGAGATGTCCTTCACCTGTCAGACGCTGAGCTGGTGAAGGAGCTGGTGGAACTGGGAGATGTTCCCGGCCCTATAGCTTTCTCCACCAGGAAGATCTATCAACTCAGACTATCTAAACTCCGGAGTAATCCCCACCTGTGTACTCCCAACAAATACTGCTGTATGTCTACTGTGTAGTGTGTAGTATGTACTGTGTAGTGTGTAGTATGTACTGTGTACTGTGTAGTGTGTACTGTGTAGTGTATACTGTATAGTGTATACTGTGTAGTGTGTACTGTGTAGTGTATACTGTGTAGTGTGTACTGTGTAGTGTATACTGTGTAGTGTATACTGTGTAGTGTGTAGTATGTACTGTGTACTGTGTAGTGTGTACTGTGTAGTGTATACTGTATAGTGTATACTGTGTAGTGTATACTGTGTAGTGTGTACTGTGTAGTGTATACTGTGTAGTGTGTAGTGTGTAGTGTATACTGTGTAGTGTATACTGTGTAGTGTGTACTGTGTAGTGTATACTGTGTAGTGTGTACTGTGTAGTGTATACTGTGTAGTGTATACTGTGTAGTGTATACTGTGTAGTGTGTAGTGTATACTGTGTAGTGTGTACTGTGTACTTCTTTCAGCGTACTCTAAAGAACTTCAGCAGTTTATGGCGCCGACTGCCAGTATTTCATTGGCTGAAATCAGCCAATGGGAACATGAAATGATGAATTACTTCGAGTCAAGTAGTGGAAGAAAATGGAGGGAAGGCAACTCAAAGATGTCATTCAATTACCTTCTCTTGGATCCGAGGACCACAAAGAATCTTCCTGCGCGGTGCAGTCTTTTGGGTATTATATATGTGTATATTATACTCTCTAATCTATATACTCTCTAATCTATATACTCTCTAATCTATATACTCTCTAATCTATATACTCTCTAATCTATATACTCTCTAATCTATATACTCTCTAATCTATATACTCTCTAATCTATATACTCTCTAATCTATATACTCTCTAATCTATATACTCTCTAATCTATATACTCTCTAATCTATATACTCTCTAATCTATATACTCTCTAATCTATATACTCTCTAATCTATATACTCTCTAATCTATATACTCTCTAATCTATATACTCTCTAATCTATATTCTCTCTAATCTATATACTCTCTAATCTATATACTCTCTAATCTATATACTCTCTAATCTATATACTCTCTAATCTATATACTCTCTAATCTATATACTCTCTAATCTATATACTCTCTAATCTATATACTCTCTAATCTATATACTCTCTAATCTATATACTCTCTAATCTATATACTCTCTAATCTATATACTCTCTAATCTATATTCTCTCTAATCTATATTCTCTCTAATCTATATACTCTCTAATCTATATACTCTCTATACTATACTATATACTCTCTATACTATATACTCTCTATACTATATACTCTCTATACTATACTATATACTCTCTATACTATATACTCTCTATACTCTACTCTCTATCCTATATACTTCCTGTGCTGTCTTTACTCCTTTTACCTACGCTTTCTCTTTTTTCTCTATATTCTATATTTTCTATTCTATATTCTATGCTTTTTATTCTATATTATATATTTTCTATTCTATATTCTATGCTTTCTATTCTATATTATATACTTTCTATTCTATATTATATAACTTAGATTCAGATTCCAAAGGAGAAGCATTCAAAGTGTTTATATCTGCCATCTTCTACATCGGCAAAGGGAAGAAAACTCGACCTTATCAACATTTTATTGAGGCTATAAAGGTATATGTATACTGTATATGTATACTGTATATGTACACTGTATATGTACACTGTATATGTACACTGTATATGTACACTGTATATGTACACTGTATATGTACACTGTATATGTACACTGTATATGTATATGTATACTGTATATGTATACTGTATATGTACACTGTATATGTATACTGTATATGTATATGTATACTGTATCTGTATACTGTATACGTATACCGTATATGTATACTGTATATGTATACTGTATATGTATACTGTATATGTACACTGTATATGTATACTGTATATGTATACTGTATATGTACACTGTATATGTACACTGTATATGTACACTGTATATGTACACTGTATATGTATACTGTATATGTACACTGTATATGTACACTGTATATGTACACTGTATATGTATACTGTATATGTATACTGTATATGTACACTGTATATGTATACTGTATATTTACACTGTATATGTATACTGTATATGTACACTGTATATGTATACTGTATATGTACACTGTATATGTATACTGTATATGTATACTGTATATGTATACTGTATATGTATACTGTATATGTACACTGTATATGTACACTGTATATGTACACTGTATATGTACACTGTATATGTACACTGTATATGTACACTGTATATGTACACTGTATATGTACACTGTATATGTACACTGTATATGTACACTGTATATGTATACTGTATATGTACACTGTATATGTACACTGTATATGTACACTGTATATGTATACTGTATATGTACACTGTATATGTATACTGTATATGTATACTGTATATGTACACTGTATATGTACACTGTATATGTACACTGTATATGTACACTGTATATGTATACTGTATAAGTATACTGTATATGTATACTGTATATGTATATGTATACTGTATATGTATACTGTAAAATAGTATATATACTACAGAACAAGTCTGACTCCAAGAAAACCAGACAAATTCTGGATATTTGGAAGTGTGGACTTGGAGTTGTCTCTCTTCACGTCTTCCACAACATCCTCCCCGTAGAAGCGTACACAAGAGAGGCGTGTATGGTGGACTCTATGAGTAAGTTGTCTTCCCTTTCATCTCTGTTTGGGCAACTCTCGACTTCTACTGGATATACAGCTTGCCTCTCTCTCAGTATACACTGTACTGTCTGTACAGCGGGCGTATGATGCTAAACCCTCTCTATCTCTATACTTAGATCTAAAGAACCTAGCTAACCAAGTAAAGGGCACTTACTATGGTGCCGCCACCACGTGGAGTGTTCGGAGAAGACGGCTGGTTGGTGCTGAACTTCTCCGTAAATCTTACAACATTTTATTAATAGAGGGAGAGCGGCAGATTCGGCCAGCTGACGTCAGAGATGAGTCTGAGCTTCCTAGCTTCTTAGTCTGAGTTTCCTAACTTCCTAGTCTAAGTTCCCTATCTTCTTAGTCTAAGTTCCCTAACTTCCTAGTCTGAGTTCCCTAGTCTGAGTTCCCTAACTTCCTAGTCTAAGTTCCCTAACTTCCTACACCGTAACTGACTTATGGCGACTGGTAGCACCCACTGTGAGTCACGCTGCTACCCCTCAGTCTATTTATATTATTTTATTATCAAGTTTGTAGATATTCAACTATTTTTGACTTTGTTTATTTTCTGTTAATTGAAACTACTTTTTCTGATGATACTAATGACCTATTGAACTTTACTAATGACCTATTGAACTTTACTAATGACCTATTGAACTTTATTAACTGAGCTCAATTTTGTGAATATTTTTATATTTGTGTTTCGGTGCTGTGTATGAGAATTAGCAACAGATTTCCTGGTTTATGTAATGTACAGCAACACATGTTTTATTGTGTAGTTTCCTTTGATATTCCCTGGTTTATGTAATGTACAGCAAGATTATCTCTCTACTTTTGTCTCATATTACTCCTAAAACCTATGAATAAATCTGTTTTTTCACAACTAGCTCTGCTCTGTAATTGTGTATAGAGAACATAGAAATATTTATTGTGTATAGAGAACATAGAAATATTTATTGTGTATAGAATACATAGAAATATTTATTGTGTATAGAATACATAGAAATATTTATTGTGTATAGAATACATAGAAATATTTATTGTGTATAGAATACATAGCAATATTTATTGTGTATAGAATACATAGAAATATTTATTGTGTATAGAGAACATAGAAATATTTATTGTGTATAGAATACATAGAAATATTTATTGTGTATAGAATACATAGAAATATTTATTGTGTATAGAATACATAGCAATATTTATTGTGTATAGAATACATAGAAATATTTATTGTGTATAGAATACATAGAAATATTTATTGTGTATAGAATACATAGCAATATTTATTGTGTATAGAATACATAGAAATATTTATTGTGTATAGAATACATATAATAAATATTTAAGCTAAGTGAATTATGTAAAGTATTTGTAGCAAATAAATAGAATAGCTGAAGTATTACACAGAAAGGTGATGCGGTCATTCTACTAGAACAGAGTTTCTGCTCACGTCTATCTGTGGTGTCAGGGGGGATAATCTCTCTGTGGTGTCAGGGGGACAATCCCAGTGCTCAGCCTACCACATCTATTTCCTCCTTTCTGTTGGAAGAATTTCCTATAATAGAGTTATCCTCTCTATCAATAGAAGCCTCAGAAGGGCTAGAGGTCAGAGGAGAAGCTAAACAATAATAACTGTGTAGGTAGAGATCATTGGGAGTGTGGCAGTTGTCTCCACATGTGCTACACTCGGCTGTGGCTGCAATAAATTATAAGTAAACTGATATTAAATTAACAAATAATACAATTATTGCAAAAATAATATGAATGATTTGTGCAGTAGAAGGTGAGCGAGATGTGTTGGTTGATATGGATAAAGCAATTTGAGTAATAAGTTATAGTAGGCATGTGTTCATTTCATGTGGGAAATCATAATGTACAGTTAGATCTATTCTATGTTACAATATGTAGCAGTTACTCACCAGCACTATGGGAGGCAGCAGGCAGCCCGCTGTGGACGTTACTCATATGGAATGTCAACTCATAGCTGTCGGAGAACTTTTCCTGACAGATTTTACACGTCAGACTTTCTGAGTTGAGTTTCTCTTTAGTGTGGGTTCTTCTAACATGGCTGTCGTGGGCAGCGTGGGAGGCAAAGGCTTTACCACAGAACTTGCACTGTAATAATAATATATGTGTATAAACTGTATATAACATATAGTATATACATACTGTATGTTATATACATACTATATGTTATATACATACTATATGTTATATATACATACTATATGTTATATACATACTATAATATATGTTATATACATACTATATTATGTTATATACATACTATATGTTATAGACATACTAGATGTTATATATACATACTATATTATGTTATATATACAATATACTATAAACTCACCTTAAATGGCTTCTCCCCGGAATGCTGACGTATATGAGTTCTGAGGATACTGGAGGCAGTGAAGGCCTTGTTACAGTAGACACACTTGTACGGCCTCTCTCCACTGTGCACCTGCACCAACAGCATGATATATATATTGTAATACTCGTGTACCAACAGCACGATAGTAGGCTGACAGTATGCTGTGAAAGGTGAAGGTTGGCAGCACACTGTGTTATTGATTAGTCAGTTATCAATACATTAACAAGCAACATTGCAACTCTTTCATCTTTTATCTCTAACGGAAAGTGTGTTTTGTTATTCAACAGGCAACAGTAAACATAAAGACTTGTGTACAAACATACAGCATCTTGTTTGAAAGGCAAGATATTTGGAAAGATAAAGAAATTAATACCCATGTTGATCCTTTTGTTGAAAGTATATAATTAGCACTAACTGCAAGCATACCTAGGTTGTTATTATTGCTACTCTCTATTGTCTACCAGGGGATGTTAAGGTATGTCAATACCAGCAAACAAAGGTGTGCACTGTAGCACAGTTATCTATACAAGCACACACTTGTCTATACAAGCACATCTATGAAAACAAACTTGGGAAAATGCACAGACATTTTCGGTTTTTGTTGTAAGATCTGCAGTAATTTAACTGGAGTCAGTTTGAACATAGTGATGGAGTTGTTAGTCTGTCGAGTATTACAGAGTCACACTTGTTAGTCTGTTGAGTCTTACAGAGTCACACTTGTTAGTTTGTTAAGTCTTACAGAGTCACACTTGTTAGTTTGTTAAGTCTTACAGAGTCACGTACTTGTATACCGAGTCTCCCTGAGGGAATGAAGTAAATGGTAAATAAGAAGGGACGTAGGGATACCCACCCGCATGTGTTTATTGAGACTAGAGCTCTGACTGAAGCACTTGTTACACACGCTACACTTGTGAGGTCGGTGCTTCTCGTGCACGTGTAGAATGTGAATGCGCAGTCGGTCTCTCTTCTCAAACGATCTACAAACAGGAAACAGTGCATACGACTCGGGAATACTTTGTGACGAGATCTTAGAGCGAACACGGAGAGAAGCGAAGAGTTTGCGTTACCTTGAGCAGAGGTTACAGGGGAACTTCCTGTCCCCCTGATCCACACAGCGAGTATACTTTAGATGTTTATCTTTGTAGTACTTGTAGGCAAACACCTTGCCACACCTTTCACACGAGTATCCTGCAGATTCATCTACAGAGTGTGTTCTTAACAGTAATATACTAAATATATACTACATAATAATATACTAAATATATACTACACAATAATATACTAAATATATACTACACAGTAATATACTAAATATATATTACACAATAATATACTAAATATATATTACACAATATTATACTAAATATATATTACACAATAATATACTAAATATATATTACACAATAATATACTAAATATATATTACACAATATTATACTAAATATATATTACACAATAATATACTAAATATATACTATACAGTAATAAACTAAATATATACTATACAATAATATACTAAATATATATTACACAATAATATACTAAATATATACTACACAATAATATACTAAATATATACTACACAATAATATACTAAATATATACTATACAGTAATAAACTAAATATATACTATACAATAATATACTAAATATATATTACACAATAACATACTAAATATATACTACACAATAATATACTAAATATATATTACACAATAATATACTAAATATATACTACACAATATTATACTAAATATATACTACACAATAATATACTAAATATATACTACACAATAATATACTAAATATATATTACACAATAATATACTAAATATATATTACACAATAATATACTAAATATATACTACATAATAATATACTAAATATATACTACACAATAATATACTAAATATATATTACATAATATTATACTAAATATATACTACACAATAATATACTAAATATATACTACATAATAATATACTAAATATATACTATACAATAATATACTAAATATATATTACACAATATTATACTAAATATATACTACACAATAATATACTAAATATATACTACAAAATATTATACTAAATATATACTGCACAATATTATACTAAATATATACTACACAATATTATACTAAATATATACTACACAATAATATACTAAATATATATTACACAATAATATACTAAATATATACTACACAATAATATACTAAATATATATTACACAATAATATACTAAATATATATTACACAATAATATACTAAATATATACTACATAATAGTATACTAAATATATACTACACAATAATATACTAAATATATATTACACAATATTATACTAAATATATACTACACAATAATATACTAAATATATACTACATAATAATATACTAAATATATACTATACAATAATATACTAAATATATATTACACAATATTATACTAAATATATACTACACAATAATATACTAAATATATACTACAAAATATTATACTAAATATATACTGCACAATATTATACTAAATATATACTACACAATATTATACTAAATATATACTACACAATAATATACTAAATATATATTACACAATAATATACTAAATATATACTACACAATAATATACTAAATATATATTACACAATAATATACTAAATATATATTACACAATAATATACTACACAATATTATACAAAATATATTAGAGCTACTGACTGTTACTTTCAGTGTTGATCTGCTTGTCTTCTGATTGGACGATCTCATCACCCTTTAGTCCAATAGGAATTCCCATAAACATGTTGTAAGTATCGCCATACCACACCAGCAACTCCTTGCCTTCCGGAATGTCCCTAGCTGCCTCATAGAAGATCTCACCACCAACCTGAGTATAGTAACATATATCTCTACACTTCTACACATCTCTACACTTCTACATATCTCTACACTTCTACATATCTCTACACTTCTACACGTCTACACATCTCTACACTTCTACATCTCACTACACTTCTACACATCTCTACACTTCTACATATCTCTACACTTCTACATATCTCTACACTTCTACACGTCTCTACACTTCTACACATCTCTACACTTCTACATCTCTCTACACTTCTACATCTCACTACACTTCTACATCTCACTACACTTCTACATATCTCTACACTTTTACATCTCTCTACACTTCTACATATCTCTACACTTCTACATATCTCTACACTTCTACATATCTCTACACTTCTACATATCTCTACACTTCTACACGTCTCTAACTCCAACCTGAATAGCGTTAAGGTTCTGCTCTAGTGAATATCTGGCGCAGTTGATGTATGACATCCAACTTCCTGCTGCTCCTCGCCCGTCTACGAAACACTTGAGTTTCCCTTCACTGAACACCTGCAGGGCATTCCATATATTACCATGCATCATATGATATAAACATGACATATACATTGCACATGTCACAGATAGGATACATAATTACCTCCCACATATAAGCGTTTCCATCATCTGTTTTTATCTCGCTAGCATAAACATTTCTCCCTTGAAAAGGCCCAAAGCGGTCACCTTTCTTGAATGGCGCCGTTGTGAACACGCTGGAGTGTTGAATTCCGGCAAAGGTTAGGTATTTTATGGCCACACCTGTAACCCAGTGACATCATATGAGAGACGAGCTCATAATAATACATTATAGGAATGTATCTATAGAATTTAATATAACAAGTTTGTGTGTTGTATGAGAGGCCTACCTGGGGGTACAGATGAGTCATCAACCACAGGGTGGGTGGTCTTACTGCTCAGTTTACTTCCTCCTTTATCTCCGCCTCCACCTATAAGAAGCATCATATAGACCATAACATATATATGACACTTGGACATGCCGTTGTTAAGATGAACATAAATGATATGACCTTCACCTGTTTGCTGAGAAATCAGCCAAGCATGCGTTAGAATTACATTTCTAACATAATGGAACCACCAGATTGTTACGTCGCAGAAATATATAAACGAATAACGCACCACATTTTATATCTGAGAGACAGAGACCGGAGAGGGCGTGGCTTGTTCCAGGGAAGGTGTGGCTTGTTCCAGGGAAGGTGTGGCTTGTTCCAGGGAAGGTGTGGTCCCCATCAGAAGCTGCTGATGCCTTAGATTTAGTATAGCCATAGAGCAGCATGTCCAGTTCAGACTGAGTGTACAGCCCCTTCTCTATTTTAATAGCGGGCGTAAATGCTGATGGGACCAAGGCTTCGGGGTACGAACTTATCTGCATTCCCGGAAATACAGGAAGTCCTGCGTACATCGGGAATTTAGTACCGCCCATCAAGTTTGGCAAGCTGCAATTAGCGTAGTTGACAAACAAGTGAACAACCTTTAATCTAAATAGGAAAATATGGTATTCTGCCCCCATTCCTGGTTAGAGAAATGCTAAATGAAAATGCAAGTTGGGATTGTAGAAAGCAGTACATTGAGTGAAAGTGTGCAGTATTTGAAAGAGAAAAGAGGTTTACCTTGGTACAGGGACGATAGGATAGGCTTGAGTAAAAGTGGTCATGGTGTGTGTAAAGTTAAGTTTCCTGTGATACCAGCAGAGTGGTGGAATAGTGGACAGCAGGATACTTATATACACCAGAATGTACCAACAGTTGTTTTTATAACAACCTAGATGACATTGTTACATTGGTTACAATACAAAGGGCATGTTTCATTGACTATTTCTATACAAATACCTTTAGTTTTAGGTAATTTCAATTATCTATGCTGAAATAATAGAACGGGAAGAATAGATAAGAATAGGATGGCTGTAGCTATTGTCTTGCTATAATTGGGGGTCTAGCTACAGGGTAGGGGAGTAGAGTATTACCTCAAGAGCTGAGCAATAATCGATATGATGACTTGCAATGAATGGAGTAGAGAGAATAGAGATTAGCAGCTCATACTGTAGTCGCCATTTGTTTAATTAGTTGTTTAACGATTTTGTCACTAACCAATGGTTACGAATAAATAGGATGGAAGGGCTATTGTCACAGTACAATAATGTAACATGCTATTCTTTACATCTCACTGCAGGTGAGTTATCAGTTTATCAATTATAGGAATGTGAGATAATTAAGATATGGAGAGAGAAGTTACCTTGTAGATATGTAAGGTAATACTCAACTACACAAACTGTGGACATTCTTGTTGTAAATGGAATCAGTAAGTTGCTCTTACACAGAATAAACAAACAGCATCCTTCAAGCAGGAAACGCATGAATACTTGCATTAACAGAGTTAGATTATGTTTATTAGAATAAAGTAACATAATATATAATATATTGTAATAAAAGTAAAATACTTGAATTAGCAAAAAGGTTGAGCAAAGAGAATTGCAGTACTGCATGTCAATGCAGTGTTACAGGAACAGGCAATGTGTTACTAACAAAGTAAACACTACTTCCTTCACACTGTACTTTGACAATGCAAAATAATGACACCAAATCTAGCAAAGTGCAAAAGCTGTGAAAATGTTCTAAAAACTAAGAGAAAATATACTTTAAGAAGGAATGGAGAATATAATATTATACAATACAGTATTCTACTATTTTAAGGGGTGGATATGCTGTAGAATATTTTAAGGGGTGTATATACTTTAGAATATTCTAAGGAGTGGAGATACTTTATAATATTTTAAGGGGTGGATAAAATGTAAAATATTCTAAGGGGTGCATATATTGTAGAATTTTCTAGGGGTGGATATACTGTAGAATACTTTAAGGGGTGAAGATACTGTATAACATTCTAAGGGGTGTACATATTGTAGGTGTTAGGGGGTAGACATAGGTAACTTCTGTGGCATCTGGTCTATTTTATTGAAGGGGTTACAAGGGGGCACTGTGGTTATCATCTTGGACATGGCAGCATCTCTTTTGTAGACTGAGGACAGTGTGTCAGCAGGCATTGACCTAAAATACACACTTTATACGCTGTATATACTCTACTACCTACGTACTGTGTACTATACTATATACTATGTACTATACTATACTATATACTATACTATATACTATACTATATACTCTCTATACTATACTATACTATATACTATACTATGTACTATACTATACTATACTATGTACTATACTGTGTACTATACTGTGTACTATACTATACTATGTACTGTACTATGTACTGTACTGTGTACTATACTATACTATACTATGTACTATACTATATACTATACTATACTATACTATGTACTATACTATGTACTATACTATACTCTACTAACTACATACTATGTACTATACTATACTATGTACTATACTATACTATATACTATACTATGTACTGTACTATACTCTGTAGTAATACTATACTATACTATATACTATACTATACTATGTACTATACTATACTATGTACTATACTATACACTATACTATACTATGTACTGTACTATACTCTGTAGTAATACTATACTATACTATACTATACTATACTATGTACTATACTATACTATATACTATACTGTGTACTATACTATACTATATACTAAACTACGCAGTCATAAAGTGAGCAACTCACTGGTGAACTGAGCCCGTAGTCGTCTGAAGTGTCGGAGTGGAAACCTTCTCTGAAGTCTCACGAAATCTCACAGATGGCGTTGAAGCGAATGTCTTACTTCTGTACAGCGTGCAGCCCGTGTAGCCAGGAATGTTGGGTCGACTGCATAATATATCACTTTATATTGTATTATATTACTTTATATTGTATTATATTACTTTATATTGTATTATAATACTTTAAATTGTATTATATTACTTTATATTGTATTATATTACTTTATATTGTATTATAATACTTTAAATTGTATTATATTACTTTATATTGTATTATATTACTTTATATTGTATTATATTACATTATATTGTATTATATTACTTTATATTGTATTATAATACTTTATATTGTATTATATTACTTTTTATTGTATTATATTACTTTATATTGTATTATATCACTTTATATTGTATTATATTACTTTTTATTGTATTATAATACTTTATATTGTATTATTATATTACTTTATATTGTAATATATTACTTGATACTGTATTATATTACTTTATATTGTATTATATTACTTAATGTTGTATTTTAATACTTTATATTGCAATATACTACTTTATATTGTATTAAAATACTTTATACTGTAATATATTTCTTTATAGTATAACATATAACAATATAGTATAGCACATTACAATATAACGTACCACTAAATAATGTGTTGGACATTTACAACGTATGAGAAGATAACTCCCCGACTATTGATCAGAGAGGAAAGACAACTCCACACACTTTCTCTGCTACTAAATAATCATGTATAGAATGAACAGAACTTGACTCACTGTGAAGTCTCCGCCTCTCTAGGAATATTCACTCTCTTTACTGTATAAGGTGAGAAACTGGTCTTCTGATTGTCAATTTCATCGAGATTATCTGCCCCTACGCACCCCCTGTAACACATAGCGGAGTGAGACACCTAGCCTTAGCACCTAAAAAGAGCTGTGTGTGTGTGTTTGTGAGGAGGTTGATACGTACCCGTACAATGGTATGTGTTGTGCTCGCGGCGCTGGACTTGTACTAAAAGTAAAAATGTGAGCCACTTGACCAGAAAAATCAGCAAAACAGGAAAAGGTGACAAATTATATGCAATTCACAGCCAATCAAATTACACTTCAGCTCAGAGTTAAATCTAATTGGCTAGTTTCTAGTACACCAGCCCTCATCTGATTACTAAGCTAACAGTTACACTGGTTATTATACTGGGTCGTGTCACACAGTAGATGACAACTCCAAACTGTCAGGGAATACTCACTAGTCTATCCACTGAGGGTTCTTATAGTATCCGTTGCGAGTCTGAAACCAGTCCCAGGACTTGCCGACCAGCTGGTATTCCTGGGCATTTGGCACGTATCTCTTGAGTTTGTATCGCTGGTCCACTTGGTCCGGCTTGGGTTCTAGAGTCGTTACAGGGGCCCATTGTTTGGGGGCTAGCAAGTTGTCCCAAGGTACATCTTCATATTGTCTACAGGAACATTCAGCAAAATATTATAGAGATGAAGAAACTGATATATAGCGAGGATATATAGTGAGGATATATAGTGAGGATATATAGTGAGGATATATAAAGGAGGATATATAAAGGAGGATATATAAAGGAGGATATATAAAGGAGGATATATAGTGAGGATATATAGAGAGGATACATAGTGAGGATATATAGAGAGGATACATAGAGAGGATATATAGTGAGGATATATAGTGAGGATATATAGAGAGGATACATAGAGAGGATATATATATAGAGGATATACAGTGAGGATATACAGTGAGGATATATATATAGAGGATATATAGTGAGGATATATAGTGAGGATATATAGTGAGGATATATAAAGGAGGATATATAAAGGAGGATATATAAAGGAGGATATATAAAGGAGGATATATAGTGAGGATATATAGAGAGGATACATAGTGAGGATATATAGAGAGGATACATAGAGAGGATATATAGTGAGGATATATAGTGAGGATATATAGAGAGGATACATAGAGAGGATATATATATAGAGGATATACAGTGAGGATATACAGTGAGGATATATAGTGAGGATATATAGTGAGGATATATAGTGAGGATATATAATGAGGATATATAGTGAGGATATATAGTGAGGATATACAGTGAGGATATATATATAGAGGGTATATAGTGAGGATATACAGTGAGGATATATAGTGAGGATATATAGAGGGTATATAGTGAGGATATACAGTGAGGATATATAGTGAGGATATATAGTGAGGATATATAGTGAGGATATATAGTGAGGATATATAATGAGGATATATAGTGAGGATATATAGTGAGGATATACAGTGAGGATATATATATAGAGGGTATATAGTGAGGATATACAGTGAGGATATATAGTGAGGATATATAGAGAGGATATATAGTGAGGATATCCAGAGGAGGAGATACATAAAATATATATTATAGAAGGATATAGAAAAGACTAACTGTTGGGTAGAAGACTTGTACATGTACTGTAGAGCCAGCTTTTCTCTCAGATCTTGTTTGGGATCCTGTAAAAAAGTTAGAAGAAATCAGCAATAGTACTACTAGTACCATTTCTATCACTAGTAGTAGCGCTACTGCTACTAGTACTACTACTATTACTAGTGGTAGTAATAATACTAGTAGTAATATTACTAGCACTACTACTACCACTAGTAGCAGTAGTGCTAGTAGCAGCATAGGTACAAATGAACAATATTACAAACTTACAGTAACAGAGTAGTAGTAGTAGTAGCAGTAGTAGTAGTAGTAGTAGTAGTACTAGTACTAATAGTACTAGTAGTAGTATAAGTAGTATAAGTAGTACAAATATTAGAAACTTACAGTAACAGAACCACTCGACTGCAAAGATTTCCGAGGATCTTGATCACTTGTCCAGCCTGAAAGAAATGAAAAACGTTAACTAATCATTTAACTTAGTGTAAGTTCTAAGCTATGCAATTAAAACCTATGCTACTATGCAATTAAAACCTATGCTAATATGCAATTTGGTAGTTATTTAATTTATTATACTACTAGTATTTGAATATGTCTTTGAATATGGCTTTTAGATTCACCAAGAACCATTCTTGTACAATTTAAAAGCTTCAAATGAGATTGACTGACGATCTGATCCGCTTGATATTCGAAATAATGTACATCTTGAGAAGAAAACAAGATGAGCAGCCGAAATATGTTTCACAATCACATTCTTTGACGAAAGCGGTTTCGCTACAGGGGGTGATATGATTTGTTTGTAATTAAACATTTAACTATGTCAGCCCCAGGTGATGGGAAAACAGCAACAGAGTGACTGAGCTACACAATGCAGGCAGTTATTGGGTGAATGAATTCACATCTTGGTGTGTGGGTAAACTTACCACCAACTTTGGCTCTTGTAGAAATGTCTAATGTTCTTCTACTATTCCAAAGTGAAGGGGTGGGTGGTGCGTGTCGACTTTCTCTCTGCAGTTCTGAAGGTGCGGAGGCCGGCATTCTGATAGAGTTTCTATGGCGAGGTACATGGTCTTGTGGATGGTCAGAGACATGAATGAAGTTTTTCAACTACAATACATCAGACAGTCAGTAGTAGAGATATTACAATACATCAGACAGTCAGTAGTAGTGATATTACAATACATCAGACAGTCAGTAGTAGAGATATTACAATACATCAGACAGTCAGTAGTAGTGATATTACAATACATCAGACAGTCAGTAGTAGTGATATTACAATACATCAGACAGTGAGTAGTAGTGATATTACAATACATCAGACAGTGAGTAGTAGTGATATTACAATACATCAGACAGTGAGTAGTAGTGATACTACAATACATCAGACAGTCAGTAGTAGTGATATTACAATACATCAGACAGTCAGTAGTAGTGATATTACAATACATCAGACAGTCAGTAGTAGAGATATTACAATACATCAGACAGTCAGTAGTAGAGATATTACAATACATCAGACAGTGAGTAGTAGTGATATTACAATACATCAGACAGTCAGTAGTAGTGATATTACAATACATCAGACAGTGAGTAGTAGTGATATTACAATACATCAGACAGTGAGTAGTAGTGATATTACAATACATCAGACAGTCAGTAGTAGTGATATTACAATACATCAGACAGTCAGTAGTAGTGATATTACAATACATCAGACAGTCAGTAGTAGAGATATTACAATACATCAGACAGTCAGTAGTAGAGATATTACAATACATCAGACAGTGAGTAGTAGTGATATTACAATACATCAGACAGTCAGTAGTAGTGATATTACAATACATCAGACAGTGAGTAGTAGTGATATTACAATACATCAGACAGTGAGTAGTAGTGATATTACAATACATCAGACAGTCAGTAGTAGTGATATTACAATACATTAGACAGTGAGTAGTAGTGATATTACAATGTATATTGGTAGTAGAAATACTCGACTGTGTACTAGTAGTACCTAGTAATACTAGACTGTGTATTAGTAGTAGTGATACTATACTATGTACTAGTAGTAGTTATACTACACTGTATACTAGCAGTAGAGATACTAGACTGTGTACTAGTAGTACCTAGTAATACTATACTGTGTATTAGTAGTAGTTATACTATACTATGTACTAGTAGTAGTTATACTACACTGTATACTAGCAGTAGAGATACTAGACTCTGTACTAGTAGTAGCGACATTAGACTGTGTATTAGTAGTAGTTATACTAAACTGTGTACTAGTACTAGAGATAATAGACTGTGTACTAGCACTAGTAATATTATACTGTGTACTAATAGTAGTGATACTAGATTGTGTACTAATAGTAGTGATCTTAAGCTGTGTATTAGTAGTAGATACTAGACTGTGTATTAGTACTAGTGATACTAGACTGTATACTAGTAGTAGAGATACTACACTGTGTCCTAGTAGTAGTGATACTAAACTGTGTACTAGTAGTAGGGACATCATTATCATTATGATATATTAGACTGCATCAATTTGAATTTGCTAGTAGTAGAGATACTAGCCTATTAGTATCAGTGCTAGTTACTATTCTAGTCTAATAATCACTTAATCTGAACACTTAGCAAAAAGCCAATGAAGTGGGTAGCTATCCATTGTACAGTAGACTGTATAGGTTATAAAGCTAACGCAAAACTTACTTTAGAGACTCCAGTCTGCCTCTGAACGTCAGCACCGGCACTGATGAAACCGGACACCGGATCTACTAGGTTGCCATAGTATCGGGTAGGATGAGGTGCTCGATATTCGCCCGAGTCGTTGTATTTGACAAAGCCAGAGTCAGTGGTTGACTCACTCAGGCTTTTCTGTGTTTTGCTTCCCATCATTGACGGGAACTTGAGCTGACGTGCTCGCCGTCTTGCCTCATTTGCCTCTACTGCGTCTAAGCCTGCATTTTGATCAGTCTGAATATAAGCTTTGAAGTTGGGACGTGTTTTAAAAGTAGAGTCAGAAAGTGTGGGACCTAGAGCTACTACTTGTGCCATAATGAGTGTCTAGTCGGCCAGTAGTCAAATTCCCTGTACTTGCACCTGCACTCACGATTATAATATCATGAACTTTACGCCGTGGTATCTAGTCACATTGAGTGGTTGCTACGGGAAACAGGAAACGGCTATTTAGCTACAATTAATTTTCTTTTTGCCTAAACAATAATTTAATATAAAATTTCAATGAATTGTTTTTGATTTTAAAAAATAAACAGAACTATTGCTTTTTATCAATGTTTATATATATTCAGTAGTTATTTGAGAGTATAAAAATATTACTAAGAGAAGACAATGCTTATCATGACAAACTTGTTACCAATAACCTCCTCGTGTGCACATACTAAAATTTTCTAACCGCGATCTATCACACACTGATAATATATTATTTCCACACTACATCTCTCTAAGTATGCAACATGAATTTTATTAAGTTAAGCTGAGAAACAAATAATTCCGTTAAAATAGAGACAGAAAAAATATTGCAAATATTCAACAGCAAAAACAGCAAAAACAGAACAGATAATATGTATAATATACAACAAAGAGAACCATAATTTGTAACATGCAAAAAAGTTGTAAGCATATTACATTGTCCAGATTCTGAAATGCAAAATATATATGCTAGGATTCAGGACATATTATCGAAATATGGAATATAATATTGGAATGTAGTATGGAATTATAGAATATAAATACTGGAATGTAGTATGGAAATATAGAATATAAATACTGGAATGTAGTATGGAAATACAGAATATAAATACTGGAATGTAGTATGGAAATATAGAATATAAATACTGGAATGTAGTAGAGATGGCATACTAATGACAACGTAACTTGAAACACAAAACTGAAAACAGAATATCTCATGAAATGAGACAGTCTTAGAGTCAATAAACTAGATGGCACATCATCTACAACAGATAAACTACGACAACACCCAGAGATAATCTAATTAGTGGAACTGAGATCATCTAAACAGTGGACGATGGAACGACAATTCCATAAAAATTCTAACAACATGCACATGACTAGAAGACATTAAAAACTAAAAGAAACACAGTAAACATGTAAGTAGTCTGTACTGGCAGATGTTTGACATGTAGTAGCAGATGGTTGACATGTAGTGGCAGATGTTTGACATGTAATGGCAGGTGTTGACATGTAGTGGCAAGTGGTTGACATGTAGTAGCAGGTGGTTGACATGTAGTAGCAGATGGTTAACATGTAGTAGCAGGTGGTTGACATGTAGTAGCAAGTGGTTGACATGTAGTGGCAAGTAGTTGATACATCGAGGTAGTAAACAGCTGCAGGAGTTAGGAAGATATAGACTCTCCTCTATAGACAACACTATTCTTATCAGTCTCGTGAACTTTAACCTTGTGTAGCAAACTTGCACCAGACAGCTGGGAGGTTTGTAGCAACTCATTCCAGATGTACACGGCTATATTCTCAGCAGAGCTAACAACAGAATAGCAGTAGAAGTGAAAGGAGATGATAGTAGTAATGGTGGTAGTGGTAGCTAGTAGCTATTAGTAGTAGTAGTAGTAGTACTAGTAGTAGTAGTAGTAGTATTAGTAGTAGTAGTAGTAGTATTAGTAGTATTAGTAGTAGTAGTAGTAGTATTAGTAGTAGTAGTACTAGTAGTAAACTCACGAAACTCTCTCATGGAAATATTCCACATCTTTATCCAAATTTTTGTGGTCAAGTCTGCCAATGACCTCCTTGAAAGTAAAACAATTAACAACTATATACTAATATCATATAGTATGATACCATATATTAATATCATATAGTATGACACCATATACTAATATCATATAGTATGACACCATATATTAATATCATATAGTATGACACCATATAATATTATCATATAGTATGACACCATATAATATTATCATATAGTATGACACCATATAATATTATCATATAGTATGATACCATATACTAATATCATATAGTATGACACCATATAATATTATCATATAGTATGACACCATATAATATTATCATATGGTATGACACTATATAATATTATCATATAGTATGACACCATATAATAATATCACATAGTATGATACTATATAATATTATCATATAGTATGATACTATATAATATTATCATATAGTATGACACCCTCTTATAATATAAGAAAGAACCATCTAGAAGAATAAAGGAGTAAATCCAGTCACCTGCATAGCCATTTTCAAATCCTGTAGATTTACCACCATTCCTGTTACGGGGTCAATCGGTCCTTTTAGGGTGACTTTCACTAAAATAGTACCCAGTAAATAGTACATAGTACAGAGTATATAGAGTAGAGTATATAGAGTAGAGTATATAGAGTAGAGTACATAGAGTAGAGTACATAGAGTAGAGTATATACAATATAGAACACAGAGCGAAGAGTTTATACCTTTATAGTTATGGCCATGCCCATTGGGGTGGTTACATTTACCAAAGATATCTAGGTTTTCTGCAGGACTCAATTTTACACTGAAAAGACATTGCAAGTAATAGTAAGATATCCTATTATTCTGTAATATAAATAACGACATATAATGACATAAATCTTGTTAGTAATAATTATAATATAAGTAATGTAGTAATATTAATATAAGTCATATAATTCTAACATAAAGCAATAGCTACCTATTGAGCCTGTGAGCAGCAGAAAAAGACTCAGTTCTTGATATTTCCCCGACTTGGACTATGGTTGCATCCATCTGATCCCCCACCCTCTTAAAACAGGAGTGGGGTATATAATAATGATGTAATCATATCAATATGTACACTAATAGTAATACTAATAGCATACATTTTGACTTATACACTTACAATACTTTTACTATTAACAACATACACTTACAATACTTTTACTACTAACAACATACACTTACAATGCTAGTACTACTAACAACAATCAACATACACTTACAATGCTAGTACTACTAACAACAATCAACATACACTTACAATACCTTTACTACTAACAACATACACTTACAATGCTAGTACTACTATAGTACTAACAACAATTAACATACACTTACACAAGTTACAATGCTTCTACTACTAACAGTAAGTGTAACAACATACACTTACAATACATTTACTACTAACAACATACACTTACAATGCTAGCAGTAGTACTACTAACAATATGCACTTACAGTGCTAGTACTACTAAAACATAAAGTATAAACTAAAAATAAAACTTGAAGCTTGAAAGCACGGTTCAGAGACTAGAATTGAGTAAATAATGAGTTTACTACTACGAAAAGTGCTTGAAGCAGCGCCAAGTTGGGTGTGACGGAGTGCAGAGCTTGTTGTCCAAACGCAAACCCCACATTCACTGCACTTGGTGACTATTGGCTCGGTGCTGTTTCGAACGTTATTTTTTTAAACACTTAATAGCGCTGTTCTTACTCTAACCAATTTTAATACAATTTATGAGGTATCACAAACTTGCCCCGATAACTAATAAATCGGATAAACGGTTATTTTAACGAGTTTTTTAATTATGATTATAGATATTTCCAACTGCCATATGGATATTAAATTTTGAAACACCAGCATGAACATGGCAATCAACAAAATTGCGTAACCTTTTATTTTTGTTTCAATAACTAGTTAATTTTGATGAATTCGCTTTTAGTTTTTTTATGTTATAGTTATCAATATAAATTGCAAAATGAAAATGATGATCTAAAATAGTTTGAGTAATGTTTTACTTTTGACTTAGTTTCAACTTTGTAATATTAAATTTAATAGTAATACTAATACTAATAGTAATAGTAATACTAATAGTAATAGTAATAGTAATACTAATAGTAATAGTAATACTAATGGTAATAATTAAATAATATTAATATTTAAATAATAATATAAAATTAAATATTAATTATAATTTATGTTAATTAGTATTACTATCAATATTATTACTAATAATATTGTTACTATTACTATTACTATTAGTATTAGTATTACTATTATTACTATTAGTATTACTATTAGTATTAATATTACTAAATTAGTATTAGTATTACCAAGTCCCGGAAAATTCTTGGCGGCATCAAGCTATTGATGTATGATGCCCCAAAAGATGCTAAGCTACTGGCTTATACAAGCCTATGTAGGCCCATACTGATACTCGGTTATGCGGATGTGGTTTGGGATCCTGCGGCTAGAAGTAAGGTGCATGATATAGAGCTGGTCCAGAACAGTGCTATACGGTTCATAAGCAATATGAAGGGACGTGCTTACAGTGTGTCTGAGGCGAGGGATGAGTTAGGACTCCAGTCGCTGGAAGACAGACGAAAAAATCATCGACTGTGTTTATTGACCCAAATTCTTCAAAATGAGAATCAACACCAATCTCTATCTAGAGCCTATGACGAAATAATTGAAGACAGGGGACTAGTAACTGTAACCACTCGAGCGGCTGCCAGAGGAGAACTTATCTCTATATCAACTAGGAAAAACATATTCCACACTAGTTTTCTGCCACGAACAATTCGTGAAATGCGCGAGAGAATATAATTATAATAACTAATTAGTAATTACAAAACGGCAAATGCTGTAACAAGTGCTAACCCTGGTCTAATGTAAGTTGTCACTAGAGGTTTCCCCATAGACTTTCCAGTTGCTGCGGAAGTCCTGCCTCAACTGAGGTAACTAGTATCAGTATTACTATTACATTTAAATTTTTTTACTTTAGTTTGTTAAATTAAATATAACATTAATTGTAAATATATTACTTCATTAGTATGAATATCAATACAAATATAAATATCATTATGACTATCAGCTATCAAAATTAATATTTATAATTTAATTTTATAAAATTAGATATAATTTTTTATATTACTATTAGTATTACAGTAATACTATTAGTATTACCAATACTATTAATATTATATTTAACAATAAATTAAAATAATAAATGATAAGATTATAATTATTGAATTAATATAGTTATTAATACTATTGATATTAAATTTGATATTCACTCATTTTCATATTGAATTTAATATTCATACTCAGTTTCACATTGGTATTATATTTCTATAAAATAAAGCATTAGTAATGGTATAAGTATAACTGACAGTTAGTGAGTTACTAAGTTATGCTTATATATATAAAATTAAAAGTACGGGTCTAGAAATTCGATCTCAATGGCAATATCAATATGAACATGACTATCAATATGAGTGAATATCAATATAAATATGATATCAATATAGTCCCAATCTGTAAGCAAAACTATGATTGAATTATTATTATTATTATTCTATCTACTGTCATTGGTAGTTGGAGTATTGCATGAAATTGATAGTTGAAAAGTTGGTCTATTATTTGTTGTAATTATTAAATGAACGTTTCTGTCATTGTATTCAATAATTCTATCAAACTCAGAGTGATGGAGGGAAAGATTCGAAAGTTTGAAGAATTTGTGAATGAAAGACTTCGCAAAGATTTGGAGTATGTAAAGCCTACAGCTACTCTCATTATATTATGCTGTTTTTATGTATGTGATATATCACTATGTATTGTTGATATCATATCACTATGTATTGTTGATATCATATCACTATATATTGTTGACATCATATCACTATGTATTGTTGATATCATATCACTATGTATTGTTGATATCATATCACTATATATTGTTGATATCATATCACTATGTATTGTTGATATCATATCACTATATATTGTTAATATCATATCACTATGTATTGTTGATATCATATCACTATATATTGTTGATATCGTATCGTCAATTGTAGAAAAGTCATGATATCCAGAGACAAAATTGCCGAACAGTTAGCCCAGTATCTACAGTTGAAGACTGTCATAGAGATGATTCAGTCTAAAGGAGTGGATAAAGACCCCCTGCGTACTCAAGTAGATCTCGGATGTAACTTTTACATGCAGGCTAAAATGTTAGTATACTGTGTTGTGTAGTATACTGTACTGTTAGTATACTGTACTGTTAGTGTACTGTACTGTTAGTGTACTGTACTGTTAGTGTACTGTACTGTTAGTATACTGTACTGTTAGTGTACTGTACTGTTAGTGTACTGTACTGTTAGTGTACTGTACTGTTAGTGTACTGTACTGTTAGTGTACTGTACTGTTAGTGTACTGTACTGTTAGTGTACTGTACTGTTAGTGTACTGTACTGTTAGTGTACTGTACTGTTAGTGTACTGTACTGTTAGTGTACTGTACTGTTAGTGTACTGTACTGTTAGTGTACTGTACTGTTAGTGTACTGTACTGTTAGTGTACTGTACTGTTAGTGTACTGTACTGTTAGTGTACTGTACTGTTAGTGTACTGTACTGTTAGTGTACTGTACTGTTAGTGTACTGTACTGTTAGTGTACTGTACTGTTAGTGTACTGTACTGTTAGTGTACTGTACTGTTAGTGTACTGTACTGTTAGTATACTGTACTGTTAGTATACTGTACTGTTAGTGTACTGTACTGTTAGTGTACTGTACTGTACTGTTAGTGTACTGTACTGTTAGTATACTGTACTGTTAGTATACTGTACTGTTAGTATACTGTACTGTTAGTGTACTGTACTGTTAGTGTACTGTACTGTTAGTGTACTGTACTGTTAGTGTACTGTACTGTTAGTGTACTGTACTGTTAGTGTACTGTACTGTTAGTATACTGTACTGTTAGTATACTGTACTGTTAGTGTACTGTACTGTTAGTGTACTGTACTGTTAGTATACTGTACTGTTAGTATACTATAACATTGTAGCCAGGATCCTTCCACTATATGTGTGAACGTAGGGCTGGGGTACTATATACAGTACACCCTCCCTGAAGCCATTCTTCACATTAATAAGAGAATGGAATCTCTGAATGTTGCAGCAGACCAACTCGCTGTGGAGGCGTCACGAATCAAAGCCCATATCAAGACGGTGTTAGAGGTAAGAATTTAGGCTACATATATTGTAGACTGGGCACCATGAATGAGCTGATGTAATCTACTGCCCCTCATTCCAACATGGAAACACAAATCCTACTCTCAGTCTGTACAGAGTTGCGTTCTCTTAAAAGAAGACAATTCTAATCATTTGCTGCTGCCCTACAATGTAAGCAAACATGGCCGATACTGTGTTTTCTTGCCATTCACCCTGCCTTAGTTTTTGTTAAAATTTAGTTTATTAGATATGTAAAATTTGAGTTGCTCACTTTTAAATTTGAAAGAAGCATAAATTATTTTATTTAATAAAGTCAAAGCACACTGGTAGTTTTCGGAATGAAAATAGTTGGCAACTTATTTATTAACCTTGGAATGCTTTGGGGGTACAAAAGACTCCTATGGAGTCAAGACGATTAGTAACTATGCGAAATAATAGCAGCTAAGATAAATAAAATAATGGAAACAAATTTCTTATATTGAACTGCATTTCAGCTGCAAGTTGCAACTTCAAAGATTTGCTTATAAATAACCCCCTACACCACTTAGAAACCCCTACACCACTTAGTAACCCCCTACACCACTTAGTAACCCCCTACACCACTTAGAAACCCCTACACTACTTAGTAACCCCCTACACCACTTAGTAACCCCCTACACTACTCAGTAACCCCCTACACCACTTAGTAACCCCTACACCACTTAGTAACCCCCTACAGCACTTAATAACCCCCTACAGCACTTAGTAACCCCCTACACCACTTAGTAACCCCCTACACCACTTAGTAACCCCCTACACCACTTAGTAACCCCCTGCTATACTATGTTCTACTCAGCTGTATGTGTGTGTGGGGGGGGACTAGTGGTACTAAGTAGTTTGTTTTCTGTCGTCATGTGGAGATTATTTTTAACTTGTTGGTAAAAATAGAGAATATGAGTGTGTGGGTACCCCAACTCCATATGATGTTTGTTTGTGGTGTCGGTGTGAGAGAGAAAGGTGTGTGTGAGAGAGAAAGGTGTTGGTGTGAGAGAGAGAAAGGTGTGTGTGAGAGAGAAAGGTGCATGTGTGAGAGAGAAAGGTGTGTGTGAGAGAGAAAGGTGTCGGTGTGAGAGAGAAAGGTGTGTGTGAGAGAGAAAGGTGTGTGTGAGAGAGAAAGGTGTGTGAGAGAGAGAAAGGTGTGTGTGAGAGAGAGAAAGGTGTGTGTGTGAGAGAGAAAGGTGTGTGTGAGAGAGAAAGGTGTGTGTGAGAGAGAAAGGTGTGTGTGGGAGAGAAAGGTGAGAGAGAGAGAAAGGTGTGTGTGAGAGAGAAAGGTGTGTGTGAGAGAGAAAGGTGTGTGTGAGAGAGAAAGGTGTGTGTGAGAGAGAAAGGTGTGAGAGAGAGAGAAAGGTGTGTGTGAGAGAGAAAGGTGTGTGTGAGAGAGAAAGGTGTGTGTGAGAGAGGAAGGTGTGTGTGAGAGAGAAAGGTGTGTGTGAGAGAGAAAGGTGCATGTGGGAGAGAGAAAGGTGCATGTGGGAGTAGCTGTGGGAAAAGTGCTACACCATATCCTTGTATGTCCTTCCTATTATCAAACATCTGCAAGTTAATGTAACATCCTTGACTATAAATATATTTATATCCACCAATTGTCTATTTTTAAATGTTCTTTGGCCTTCAAAACTTGAAGAAATTAACATAATCAAATAATACATGAAATGCCCAGCTAGCAATATCCCAGATAATATGCCAAAACTCAACCCAGTTTCTCTTTAAAAATAGCTTTAATATGTTTAACTTACGGATATAGCAAACCATGTGGTGTATGAGTAAGTGTTCTTGTTTTAGGGTCTGAGAGAGATGCAGGATATCCCTGCTGAGGATCCTAAACCACATCGCCCTGTGTGGTGATACAGTGACAGCATTATACTGTAGTATGGTGATACAGTGACAGCATTATACTGTAGTATGCTGATATACAGTGACAGCATTATACTGTAGTATGGTGATACACAGTGACAGCATTATACTGTAGTATGGTGATATACAGTGACAGCATTATACTGTAGTGTGGTGATACAGTGACAGCATTATACTGTAGTATGGTGATATACAGTGACAGCATTATACTGTAGTATGGTGATACACAGTGACAGCATTATACTGTAATATGGTGATACACAGTGACAGCATTATACTGTAGTATGGTGATATACAGTGACAGCATTATACTGTAGTATGGTGATATACAGTGACAGCATTATACTGTAGTATGGTGATATACAGTGACAGCATTATACTGTAGTATGGTGATATACAGTGACAGCATTATACTGTAGTATGGTGATATACAGTGACAGCATTATACTGTAGTATGGTGATATACAGTGACAGCATTATACTGTAGTATGTAATGAACAGAATAAAGATGTGCAAGCATGTGCTAGGACTGAGTTATAATGTTTATATTATGTCTACGGATATTGTATTATATTATATTGTATTATATTATATACATATGTATTACCTGTGTATGCATGTTGTATGCCAGTATGTAAGACAAGCCTATGATCCAATGTGTTATAAGATACTGCTACGCTTTGTAAAGGTGACTTCACCACTATTTAAAGCACTCAGTCTAACTGAACTCATGTTAGCAGATCTGTAGAGTTAATCCACCCCTGTAATCTCTATATTATGTGTATTTCATCTAATCCCATTTCATATAAGGAAATAAATACATTAGCTAACATTACCTCTTCTATTCTATGTGTTGGTTAAGCAGGAAATTCGCTTAGATTATCCCTGAATGTGGAGGTGCTTTAGTTTATTTGTTTCCGCTAACCTGGAGAGAATAACTGCTTTATACCTGCAGCCACTTTACCTTTCAGTCATCGTACTATTAGTGTCAGCATGTGTCTAATTTGGAGCCAGTCATCATACTATTAGTGTCAGCATGTGTCTAATTTGGAGCCAGTTATCATACTATTAGTGTGAGCATGTGTCTAATTTGGAGCCAGTCATCATACTATTAGTGTGAGCATGCGACTAATTTGGAGCCAGTCATCATACTATTAGTGTGAGCATGTGTCTAATTTGGAGCCAGTCATCATACTATTAGTGTGAGCATGTGTCTAATTTGGAGCCAGTCATCATACTATTAGTGTGAGCATGTGTCTAATTTGGAGCCAGTCATCATACTATTAGTGTGAGCATGCGACTAATTTGGAGCCAGTCATCATACTATTAGTGTGAGCATGTGTCTAATTTGGAGCCAGTCATCATACTATTAGTGTGAGCATGTGTCTAATTTGGAGCCAGTCATCATACTATTAGTGTCCACTATTATAATGTCTAGAGTGCATTATTCAAATCTCCAATACAGAACACTAAATTCCATTTCCTGTACTCAGTAACACGGTAATGCCTTTCCATTTGCCTGCATAACTCCTAATTAAATATTGTATATACACTGTATGTATTATATACACGGTATGTATAATAGGGTATAATATACACCGTATGTATACTATACACCGTATGTATACTATACACTGTAAGTATTATATACACTGTATGTATAGTATAGAACTGTAAGTATAGTATAGAACTGTAAGTATAATATACACTGCAAGTATAATATACACTGTAAGTATAGTATACACTGTAAGTATAGTATACACTGTGAGTATAGTATACACTGTGAGTATAATATACACTGTGAGTATAGTATACACTGTAAGTATAGTATACACTGTAAGTATAATATACACTGTAAGTATAGTATACACTGTAAGTATAGTATACACTGTAAGTATAGTATAGAACTGTAAGTATAGTATAGAACTGTAAGTATAATATACAATGTAAGTATAGTATATACTGTAAGTATAGTATAGAACTGTAAGTATAGTATACACTGTAAGTATAGTATACACTGTAAGTATAGTATACACTGTGAGTATAATATACACTGTAAGTATAATATACACTGCAAGTATAGTATACACTGTAAGTATGGTATACACTGTATGTATAATATACACTGTAAGTATAGTATAGACTGTATGTATAATATACACTGTGTATAATAGGGTATTATATACAGTATATAATATATAATATTATATATACAGTATATAATATTATAATCTGTATAATATTGCATATTATGTAATCTCCAACACATATAGGTATGAGCTAATCTAGGATTCATGCCATTACAGCTGCTCGTAACTGTATATTGAGCTAAACCTCTTCGAAAGAGATTGTAATGGCTTGTCACAGCCAAAGGTATGTGGCACAGTACAAGCACAAGACAGGGGTGTATTAGCACGCACAGGGGGGGGGGGCATATGAACACTTGCACATAAATATATACACACAAGGTAGTGGTGTGTTAATATCAGACAAGACTACACTAAATATGCAGTTGTATGTAGTATATGAACAAACTGCCAGGTTGTATAACCCCGACACGACCAGCAGTCCTCTACATAATTGGTGTCAGGGTATTTCCTCACCAGCTCAAAGCTGATGCAATTACCTTTGACACATGTCGTCAGATTCTACCTGCTTATTAAAGCTACTACAAAAGTTGTGCCCTCTCACTAATGACGCATATTGATGAGTAACAAAGGACCAACTGCAGATAACATCTAAAATGTAATGGTTATGTGGTGTTTCTAGTTGAGACATTACGTAGGTACTTTTTCACATGTAAGTCATTTCTGGCTTCAGTTATATTTTTACTGCTTTTGCTGTTTTGTTATGTATGTATGTATTATTATTTAGATCTTCTTTGTATCCCAAGTGTTAATGAAGATAAAATACCTACCTACCGTTCATATGGTACATCTATATACATATTCAACGTATAGCCACCCAGGGCTAATATAT
>OZ037769.1:180000-217500 GCA_964035545.1 Bugula neritina
TAACGTCTGCAGAGTATTCTAAAGTATTTAGTCACCTGATGAAGATATTTTACTTACACTGATGAGTCACATTGTCTCTCAGATTTCACTTAAAACAGATACTTAATGGAATTAAGTTAAATCTAGGTTTATTTTTTAATCTTCTCTAAATGCAACACTAAATAAACATTACAGTTCCTTGTGTTTAGAGTTTCTGACAACAGAAAGATATGCGGAGACCAGGAGAGGGAGAAAGGGTAAAATGGTGGTTGTTGTTTCACTACTCAGGTCTACTCTGCTTTGAAGTTGACTGCAGGACTGTTGCACAGTTAATATACAGTCTTTAGTTAATCTTATAATGCAGCTGCCCCCATGAATTCAACCAAGGCCTAACCTAATGAATACAAATTCCACTGCCCCAAACTTGTTCAAGCGTTCCTTTTGACTCTAGAATGAAATCATGTTTCAACCCAATTTGCAACCTAGAGTGGAAACACAGGCAATTAGCAGTGACACTCTCACTACACACCTCACGTAAGCTTATTCTCCAGCTACGTCAGGTAATGTGTGAGTCATTTATTCTCCAATATTACCTAACTCTAGCTTCTGTGGTCCAAGAAGAAACAGAAAAGAGGCACCTGTAACATCTGACATCATTTGACATGGCAACCAACACCCTGAACTGACACTTTCACCATGCTGGTCAAATTACTTCTGACAACTTACTACTCACTGGTCTTTCATAGAACTGCAGGGAGATTTATTATGATGTTCAAAGTTCAAACTATTTATTATGTGAATGAAAGTTGAAGCGTGCCACATCATAATATATACTCAATTAGATAGGTAGACGTTGCAAGTTTTGGGAAGTAATATATATTGAATTGGATACATAAATTGGTACAACCAAGTAGTTACATTTGTAATAGCAATTGTACTCAAAATACTGTAATTATGTTAAAAAGTTAATTAGAAATATATTTTTTATAAATAATAAATGCAAATATAATACAAGAATACTTCCATTGGTCTATTTAATCTGTTTTAAACAAATCCTCTTGCAGCATACTGAAACTATTGAAGGGTTTGTTGAGTTAATCTTGATACCATCTTATATCTTTACATATGATTGATAACAGTAGTTTACTAGATAACATTATTCAAATGTTATTATAAAATATTATAATTGAGAAAATATGGTCACTCATCATGATTAATGAGCTTTTTTGTTAAAAAACGTCAAAATAGATAAAAAAGAAAAAGTTGCTTTTATATGAGCTTCTATTGTCTATATTCTATAAAATAACTCTCATTGTCTATATATTCTATATTCTATATAATCGTATGACCATGTATGCATGCACTATATATATTCTATATAGGACCAACTCTATTCCACTGAACTACAACTTCCTGCTGATATTTCTGTCCATCCAGGCTGTTTATAACCTAGTAGTGGGTGTAGAAGGAGGACTATAGATATTTATAGAAGAAAAATCTAAGAATACGGAGGGGTTATTCTCTTAGCCAACTTTCACACACCAACTGTTGGTTTGGGATGAAAGCCAACATCATTAACCTTAGAAAAACTCCCTTGCAATATTCATGAAAAAACGCAAAAAATCTTTAAAATTTCTTCACAGATAGACCTAAAAATTTCATCACCTATGGTTAAATTTAGAAAGTTGATTTATTTTTACTTTCACTATCATAAAATAGGAAAACAAATGGCACACCTATAACTTACCTTCCACAATGATAAAACAACCATGAGTGCCTGGAAAGTGAGATTGCATAGTTTATAGGAGAAGTGATGGATACATTAAACCTAACAAGCTAATAAATACCTAATAGCTGATATTTGTATAGACCTTATGCATTCATAAATAAAAATAGATGCAGCTTTGGCTTTGAAGAACAAACATGAATAGACTAGTGCATATGAGCCCTCCCTCCCCCTCCTTCCCCCCTCCTTCCCCTCCCCCTCTCACACTGGTGTTGGGTGGAAGAGAGATACAATGAGTTGCCCCAAGTAAACGTGGCAGTTCTAACCTCAAGTGCTGTTTTTAATAGCTGGAGTTGAGATAATTAAAGAGCCGAGGATTGCATAATCATCTTAGGGCTTTTATCTTTGGTTTGACAGTTTGCCAAGAGGCATTGTGATGCAGTGAGCATCTTTGGGATGATTTCACTGCCTAGGGTGATAGGATACGGCTGGGTGCACCACTTTAAGATACGAGAGTCTGGGGGAGTATAAAAGGTGAGCAAGGAGACTGAGGAGATCAGTTGCTTGGTGAAACAGCAAAGCATCTTGTAAACCATTCTTAGATTTCCTCTACACATTGGAATACTCTCTGATACTCATGTAAGCTCCATGTAAATTATTCTTTTGGCTAAATAAGTATTATAAATATTTCTCTTCATTTTCAGTTATTTGTGTGTATATTAAGAGTGAACACCATTGCTATGTGGAATAGCAAGATATTATATACTATATAGTTTACTAAAGCAAACTTAATTAAAATTCTTCATACTGCTTACTAGACTTGAAGTAAATTAAAATGCAGAAGTAATTGCATTAGGGCCATCAGTTAGCTCGTTTAAAGCCCTTAAATTGAAGTGAATTTTGAAAGAGATTACTCCTGACTAATCCTAAAGGCTGCACCTAGATCAAATAAAGAGGGATTAGCAGCTTAGCTAGAGGAGAATGGCGGATCTCCGGAGATTATCTGCTTATAATATAATGAGCCTCTTTACTTCTCTCAGTTTTCAGCCAGACTCAGCTGAGCTCAGTTCAAGAGAGACGCCAATTTATTTGCGCATGCTATAGGACATTGAAAGACAATTTTAAATTAAATTTCCTCTTTTAGGTCAACAGTAGCCATGTGTAAACAAGTGAAAGTAACTCTGATATTGCTGGCATTGGCTAGCCTAGTCAACACTGCACCAATGGAAACCACCACCAAAAGTGTTGGCTCAATTTCAACGAAACCAGAAGACACCAACGACGTGGCAGCACTTCCTTTAGTGAAAATAGCCATGAGTGTGAATCCCACTGCAGACACGCCTACAGTAAAATCGTTTGAAGATATTATTAAGATGCATCAGACTGCAATTGATGGCTTGCGAAGTTACAACATCATGTCAGAGGTGAGAGCTTTTCTAGGCACCGATATTTGTCAATAGTATGATATCTAATCTGCAAGAATTAGTTTGAGAGTTGTGACAGGCTCACAAGTGCATATGGATTTTTATTAAGCTGATTGTATTTATTATTTGCTGACGTCACATGGGAACTCTATTGATTAGTCATTATTGATAACTAATTACAGGAAGTGGAGGTGAGCTCGTGTGAAACCTGTAAGCCAGTTGATTGCGAAGCTACCTGCATCAAGGTTCTGTTTGAAATGGTTAAGAAGCCTGTGAGAGTGATGCAGAAGAGACTAGGAGTGGCGGAAGATGGTAAGCAGATTAAATAGCCTGGTTTAGGAAAGAAAAAGAGAATGTAATAGATATTTGATTTGTTTGCACTTTGGTAGAGGTCAGGATGTATGAATGGAGCATAAAAGCATTAGTATAAGCCGATTTGGGCATCCCCACTCCACAAACTATGATTGACATGCAAAAAATTAATTTTCTCTCAACAATGACTAATTATCTATTTTTCTCTGCAGGTATTCTGTCAGAAAGCTTGTTGAATGAGATGTATTCAATGACGAAATGCGGAGACACAGACAAAAAGAGTGTTGCAAGACACAAAAGATGGGCTCGTTTGGGCAGTTCAGTCTGGCCAGCAAGTATGATGCCTCTTACCATTAGTGTTGCCAACTCTCCTGCAGGTTTCACTGTGCAAGAAATTGAGGATATCGCTCTGCAATGTGCTGAGGTACAACACTATAACCATTTAGCCTGTGACACTTGTTCTCTGAAATGCTTGTCATTATTTCAACATAATGTCGTGGTGTGAAATTATTCCTTTGAATTTTCGCAGATGTGGGCTGAACCAACAAGTCTTAGCTTTCAACTTGCGGCTAGAGGTGAGACTGGAAACATAGCCATTAGATTTGCTTACATAGATGGGCCTTGGAACACAGTGGGTCTAGGGCTCTCTCCAGTACCATTTGGCAAAAAGTCTTCATACTTAAAACTTGACTGGGATGAGAAATGGAAGAAAACTCACAAAACACGAGGCTATGGTAAGTAGAGCCTGATGCTTTTCCATCAACAGGCAGTGTAGACCAACATACTATTGACTGCTGTGCTCACACTCTTGCTCCCCATTTTTACCTATGGTTTCTTATTTTAAGGAGTGTCATTGAAATGGGCAATCTGCCATGAGATGGGCCACAATCTCGGACTGAGTCATTCTACTGACCGCAAAGCCATCATGTATTCGTCTGGAGTTGGCCAGAATGAAGAGATACTTCCAAGCGATGACTTCAGAGGCATAACCACTCTCTATAGAGGCCGCAACGGAAAGGTAAATGCTACTAAAATTATGCAATACGTTTCAAACTTTGCATAAATCTTTGGTCTCGCCACATCATTTGACACAAAACTCATGATGGTTAAACAAACTTTTTTAGACAATTTTTGGAAGAAAATCACCCTCAAGGCAAAACCCCTCACCAACCCCACGTCCATACACAAGAGCAACCCCACGTCCATACACAAGAGCAACCCCACGTCCATACACGAGAGCAACCCCACGTCCACACACTACCCGCAGACCACAAACGACACCACACAGAGTACCAACTCCATACAAAAGCTACAAGCCTCCATCAGAAAGAAACTTTGCGCCTGTTGGACACCAACCCCGATACAGACCCTCTGCACCGAGTCAGTCCAACCGGCAGCCAGCTACCTGGTACTACGACAAGGAGACCGACAGATGGACTCTCGGTTAAATAGATCTGCTCATGTACAGCAAATAGTATTTATTTTCTGCTCAGGTAGACTTTGCAGTCAGTTGTTTGACTTAGGCAATATTGTATTTTATTTTGACTGCACTGATCTTGCATTGAGAGTGAACTGAATTCTCCAGATATTTATTAGACCCTGCTCGAGCTGTCAAAATTTCTCAACTCATTTATTTTGTCCAGCAGGTGTCTTGGTGCTAAACTAATGTATTCTTGGAATGAACTATCCGTCTGTATTGCAGAGCTCATAAACTCTATTTTATTCAATTCAAGCATTTTTTCAATCAATTTTATGCCCGTGGTCGGCCTGCAGATGGCGTGGAGATGGCAAATTTTTTTTAAGATCTTTTGTAAGGAACAAATGCAACTATGCATATTACGTGTTTCATCATTTTATATAATATTTTGTACAGCAAATCTATATTAAATTATTTATATTTTTATAAGAAATAATATTATCAAATAAAGAAAAAGTAAAACATAAATTTGAATTACTTGAAATAAATCATAAAGTTACTAGAAACTTGAACTATGGCAAGCAGAGTTGTACGGTAAACTGACTGCCTGTCTAGCATGACTTAGAGGTGTTTGCTGGTAAACAACTGGACCTTTCAGTTAGAACGAATATGAAGGGAGTGTTTGGGACAGGAAAGTAAAAGGATGTGAGTGACGTCTCTTGGCAACGAAAAGCATTTACGTAGCAAAATGTTTAGGTTTGATCAAAATTAAAACAAATTAAAAGGGAGTTTGCTTCATATCCTGATATTACGTTGGGGTAATTGTAAAACGTTCCCTTTGAGGTGTAGTATATCAAGATTTTATGTTCTCAGGTAAAGAAGAGCAAACTGTACCATATTTGTCTAAAGTTGGCAGTACTGGCAGGTTTTGAGTCATGATTGAGCAACATATTGATGATTTATTGGTTTTAAATCAATAAATCTGACAAGGTAAATAATAAATCATATTTTATAACTGGAATAACACCAAAATATATATTTGCTTTTACATTTCAAATTAAAAAGCTTTTCACTGCTAAAGAACATAATATATTCAACCAAGTACTCCCAGATTCTTCATTACACATTGAATGGTATGACACAGTATGCTATGCTAGTGATATGCTATGCTAGTGATATGCTATGCTAGGGATATGCTATGCTAGTGATATGCTATGCTAGGGATATGCTATGCTGGGGATATGCTATGCTAGGGATATGCTATGCTAGTGATATGCTATGCTAGGGATATGCTATGCTAGTGATATGCTATGCTAGGGATATGCTATGCTAGTGATATGCTATGCTAGGGATATGCTATGCTAGTGATATGCTATGCTAGGGATATGCTATGCTAGTGATATGCTATGCTAGGGATATGCTATGCTAGTGATATGCTATGCTAGGGATATGCTATGCTAGTGATATGCTATGCTAGGAATATGCTAGTGATATGCTATGCTCCTCAGTAGTTGCTGCTGGAACTAACCACCAAAGTAAAGAATTACCTCAGTAAGCAAGGTTGCTATAGGAATGGGAGTTATTATACTATATAATACTATAATTGAGTATAGTAATGTGCTGCAAACCATCAGTGAGTAAGAATGATTAGCCAATTGTGTTGATGGATTATGTAACATGACTATTAGAACAGTGGGTATTCATGAGTACAAAGCAATTAAGGTAATCTTCCACTTAGTAGCAAATTGAAAGCTGCTAAAGTAAATGTGAAAGAGGCTGTCTGGAAATAAGGTTATCTCAAAAAACAACGTGATCACGTGGTAACTGATATCCATAATATTCTAGAAAATACCATCCATTTCTGAACAGCTACTGTCCACAGCACTTGTTTCCACATCTGATGTTAGTCACAGCACATGTGTATGTGTGCACGAAGGTGTGCATGTATATGTGTATGTGTATGCACTATGTATGTGTGCATGTGTATATATATGTGTATGTATATGTGTATGCACTAGTATGCGTGTGTGTATGTATGTGCTGTGTTGTCATCAGATGAGTTACTTTGTACCATGCCTATAACATCTTCCACACGAGGGTTATGAATGGAAAGCTCAAGGAAGATTTATCAGCTACATTACAGTTATTAAAGATAAATGTGGCTCCAGAAGAAAACCTCTTCCCAAACCGTAGCTCTGAGGATGTCAAAACTACTCAGTCCTGAGATTAAGTCTAATCCACTCAAACAATAGTATGAATTATATTCAAGTTGAAATGAAGAAGGTTTAGGAAAGATTAAATTCCAATATGAACAGATGGTTGCCATCAAACAGGCTGGAATTAGCGAGGAGTTAGACACAGTGAGAAGAAATATTAGAACACAGGCTACACATCTAATTTACTGGTAGAATAGTAGAGCACAGGCTACACGTCTAGTTTACTGGTAGAATAGTAGAATCATATGTTCTGTTGAGATTGTAGTACTAATGGGACACTTGGTTTATCATAATATAATACATAACTTGATAAAACTAGGTGCCAGTGCTATCAAACCTGAGACAAATTATATAAAGACAGTTCTACATGGTAGTGCTACTCAAACTAAATGCTGACTTATAATACATGCAGGTAAAGTTGGTAATAGAATAGCTGCAGGTAAAGTTGGTAGAAGATATATGCAGGTAAAATGTGGGGTATGGAATTACTAATCCAACACAAACTTATTTTTTGCCCATTGCTTTGAAATCTCCATTAAGGGTTTCATTGAATATTGAATATTGTAAATCAAGTAGAGTTGCAAGTGTCAGGGATTAGAAGTGATGTTAAAGTGATGTAGAATGAGGTTAGAGAGGAGGGAAGGAGATTAATAAGATGTGAAGAGGCGGTGTTAAGACATGTCTATCAAAGAGACGGATACATAACTCAGCATTAGAAGAAGACTATAAGATGTTTACAAAGTGAGAGATTAAGATGGTATAATAATGAGCTGATAATCCAGCTACTAAACGCCTTTTCAGGATATACTGGCTGCACGTAACAACATTTCACAACATCTGAGCTTACAACTACTAGAGAGTGACTGAATCCTTGTAACTAAGGCTTCACTTCAAATTTATTTGTATAAGCAGATTAGCTGAGATTTTAAGGACACACATTCTATGACAGTGCTGTTTGTTTAGACTTTAGACTAATTTATTTCCTCTAAATATGTACAAAATATGTATTTACAAACCAGCTGAAAAACGGCAAGGTATTTTACAAAAATATAGATAAGAGATGAAGTATAGTGAAAAGTGAAATGTAGCTGTAGATGTCAGTGTGTAGCTGTAGAAGCCAGTGTGTAGCTGTAGAAGTCAGTGTGTAGCTGCAGAAGTCAGTGTGTAGCTGTAGAAGTCAGTGTGTAGCTGTAGAAGTCAGTGTGTAGCTGCAGAAGTCAGTGTGTAGCTGTAGAAGTCAGTGTGTAGCTGCAGAAGTCACTCGAGTAGAGATTTCCTGCAGAGTCTAGCCACTAGTCCCGAGAGCTGAAGAAGGGAGCCCAGGCCGTCTAGGATCCTCATCTGAGTGTATCCTATCTCCTGCAAGAGAGAGCAAGTTGACGTCAGAGCTGGATGTAAGAGGATTTGAGGATAGCCTCAGAGTCATTAAACTAAACAACAGGTGAGGGCCAATAGTGAGGACACAGGCTAAGGATTACAAGATTACTGGAGAGATTATATAATTACTACTTCCTGTTAATTTCCTGGTAGAAGTTATTAGAGTTGATGACATCTATACAGTATATCTCTATACATCTATACAGTATATCTCTATATACATCTACACAGTATATCTCTATACATCTATACAGTATATCTCTATACATCTACACAGTATATCTCTATATACATCTACACAGTATATCTCTATACATCTACACAGTATATCTCTATACATCTATACAGTATATCTCTATACATCTACACAGTATATCTCTATACATCTACACAGTATATCTCTATACATCTATACAGTATATCTCTATACATCTATACAGTATATCTCTATACATCCACACAGTATATCTCTATACATATATACAGTATATCTCTATACACCTATACAGTATATCTCTATACATCTATACAGTATATCTCTATACAGTATATCTCTATACATCTACACAGTATATCTCTATACATCTATACTGTATATCTCTATACATCTATACAGTATATCTCTATACATCTATACTGTATATCTCTATACATCTACACAGTATATCTCTATACATCTATACAGTATATCTCTATACATCTATACAGCATATCTCTATACATATATACAGTATATCTCTATACATATATACAGTATATCTCTATACATATATACAGTACACTACACTGCACACTACACTATATATTATTATACTGAGTACTATACTGAGTACTATACTGAGTAATACACTGTACAACACACTGTAAGCTGTAACCAACAATGTACATAAACCCCGTCCAATAGAGAGCCAGCTCAAGGAAATAGGAAGTGGATGGCCCTGGGAAAACGAGAAGGAATTCCTGTTGAGGGTAGCTGAGTGATGGTTTGACCAATAGGAATAGAGTTAGTAACCTAGAGACAGACAGTGGAGAGACAGACAGACAGACAAGGTGCCAACCTTGATGAACTCCAGTTTGAGATATTCGGCCATTTTGTGAGTCTTAGTAATGCGGAAGATGATACCAATGATATCCTCGGCAGCATACCCACAGTTCCAGAGTTTGCTGACGATGACAAAGGCCTTGTCAAAGTCCCTGGCGACGCAGTAGTCTAGCATGTCCTTGACCAGCAGGGGGTGTGGCTCGTCACACACTTTGAACACGTTGTCTGTCGTAACTTTACCGAATCCCTGGGAGGTTGACTGGAGGTTATTCAGACCCTGAAATACACGTCACCTTCTGGTATATAGTATATACTATACTATATACTACACTATACTATACTACTAGTATACTAGGGTGGGACTGAAGAACATAGCCTGAGCACCAACCTGTCTCATGTCGCCCTCTGCAGTGAAAATGATGGCTTCCATGCCGGCGTCGTCAAACTCCACGTCTTCCGCCTCGCAGACAGCCAGCAGTCTGTCCAGCAGCTCGGCATCCGTTAGCTTTGTGTAACGCAACATGGCGCACCTCGACTGTATCGGCTCTACATAGTATAATAGCTCTACAGTATAATACCTCCATAGTATACACTGAGCTCTATAGTATACACTGAGCTCTACAGTATACACTGAGTTCTACAGTATACACTGAGTTCTACAGTATACACTGAGCTCTATAGTATACACTGAGCTCTACAGTATACACTGAGCTCTACAGTATACACTGAGCTCTACAGTATACACTGAGCTCTACAGTATACACTGAGCTCTATAGTATACACTGAGCTCTCCAGTATACACTGAGCTCTACAGTATACACTGAGCTCTACAGTATACACTGAGTTCTACAGTATACACTGAGTTCTACAGTATACACTGAGTTCTACATAATATAATAGCTCTACAGTATACACTGAGCTCTATAGTATACACTGAGCTCTACAGTATACACTGAGCTCTACAGTATACACTGAGTTCTACAGTATACACTGAGTTCTACAGTATACACTGAGTTCTACATAATATAATAGCTCTACAGTATACACTGAGCTCTATAGTATACACTGAGCTCTAACAGTATACACTGAGTTCTACAGTATACACTGAGCTCTACAGTATACACTGAGCTCTAACAGAACGTACCGATGATTTTCTCTGAGGAGTTGCAGGCGAGGGCAAACCTCGTCGTCTTGGAGTAGAGCTCCATGATACGACGCAACGCTTGCTGTGCTGACTCCGTCATGCTGTCTGCCTCGTCTAGTATCACCATCTTGTGTCTGCCGGGAGGCAGTGTGACCTTCTTCTGAGCGAACGTCTTAATTCTGTTCCTCACAGCGTCTATACCCCTAGCATAGTACAATATATCCACCCCTAGTATAGTATATCCACCCCTAGTATAGTATAGTATATCCACCCCTAGTATAGTACAATATATCCACCCCTAGTATAGTATAGTATATCCACCCCTAGTATAGTATATCCACCCCTAGTATAGTATAGTATATCCACCCCTAGTATAGTATAGTATATCCACCCCTAGTATAGTATAGTATATCCACCCCTAGTATAGCATAGTATAGTATAGTATATCCACCCCTAGTATAGTATAGTATATCTACCCCTAGTATAGTATAGTATATCCACCCCTAGTATAGCATAGTATATCCACCCCTAGTATAGCATAGTACAATATATCCACCCCTAGTATAGTATAGTATATCCACCCCTAGTATAGTATAATATATCCACCCCTAGCATAGTATAGTATATCCACCCCTAATATAGTATAGTATATCCACCCCTAGTATAGTATAATATATCCACCCCTAGTATAATATAGTATAGTATATCCACCCCTAGTATAGTATAGTATAGTATATCCACCCTTGGTATAGTATAATTTATCACACTGACCTCTCATTAGACGCATTGAGCTCCAAAACAGCCTCGGATATTGCGTCACCCAATAGACTGCGTGCTAGACATAAAATGCTGGTAGTCTTTCCGGTGCCTGGAGGGCCCTAAATAAGTTCACACTGTCTAATATTTGTTTACCTTCAGCACCAAAGCACACCTCTTCAGTACAAGTGGATACTATCCGTTCATTCAATACTCTACACATTAGCGAAGACAACTCCAAATTGGACATGCTATGCTTTCCTTTAAACTAGCGTCAAGAATGCTAGCAAAGCAATAGTAACCACACAGCAATACAAATCTCAGTAATCAAGTGAGTAAAACTATGAGTTAAAATCATCCAGTGTTTGATACTCACAGCTATGACAATATTTGGCACATTTCCACTCTTGGCAAATACCGCCAATCTCTGCACCGTACTTTCATTTCCAACAATGTCTTCCATTTTTAAAGGTCTATACTTCTCAACCCTTCAACACAAATGAAAATAACGGAATTGATACAAGTTATTGCAGAAGCATTTATAATGGCGTTGATTACAGAGTCCCATAATAGTTACGGACAACCTACACCATAAACGAGACAACTCCGAATTTAATTATTTAGCATGCCCTTGATAACCACAATGAACCATTTGGACATCAGGTACAGCATAAAACCTATTGCACATTGCATAATAATTAATAAATACGAACTGTTGTAATTATTTTATGCAAAATTTCAGTCATCAATTGCTGTTTCAACTTTGTGATCAGAATAATAGTCTAAAGACTGCAATACTTCTGTAGCTCACAGCTGAGTAACATAACAGTAACTGTGAGTGCAAGACTCAGTGTGAGTGTAACTCACTCTTACTAAGAGTAAGATCGCCATGCTGATGATAAATTTGTTAATAAGTTATTATCACCTAACGTTGATGATTATGACAAGCATTCTTATTTCTTATCAAATGACACATGGTAATGGATATAGCAAATGCAATAGAATAGGCACCGGGTAAAAATACTAACTGTGAAATTCAAATTGAATATGAATATCAAATTAAATATGAAATATTAAATTTAATAATATTAATAATAATATGAAATTGAATTAGAATAGCAATATAAATATTAAATCATATATGCATATGGGAATAGCCAACAAAAAGTGAATATATAAAATTCAATATGAAAATTAAAATATGTATTTCATTTTTAACTTTTACCTAAAACTTGAGTATTGTGATTATCAATATGATTATCGAATTCAATATGAATATCATTATGACTATCATTAACAATAAGTGAATAACTGATTAAGATTATGATTATCATCAACTTTAGGTTTAAAACTAACAGTAACTCTAACAGAAACTTACCAGGGCTGGTCGCGTTTTGACTTTGCATCTTTAGATTTTTCTTGATCCATTTATACATATAGTTGAGAAAATTTACAGGTGGTTAAATGACAATTCGGCTGTATACCGAAGTAGGGTAGCAGAACAATCGGAGGTTTAACAAGTCAGTTTTAAAAAATGACTGCAGAGTTCAACAATAAAATTGAATTAGACAGAGACTCCATATTACTTGCGCTGTTGACGAGACCCCCACGATGAACGATGGTAAAGATTCAAGAACCTACGCTTAGCAACTGCTCATAAAAGTAAATCTCCCGCCAATAACTAGGTAATGACAACTCCACATTTCTAGATGAGTTGCTCTTAAAATAATAATATAATTGCACAAATTTGCTACAAAATTTATACCATTATAATCTGCAATAAAAAAAACCATGTGTATATGCTGGATCAACATATTTTATATGCTTATCTATTCAATAATGCTTATCGTTAATTTCAGTTGCTGTTTGCATATAAATGATTGTATGACTCACAATGAATGAGCACCTGATAGGTTTACCCTAATGATGATCTTTCACTGCTTGTTGGGTAAACCGAGTACAAGGTGTTGGTGTTAAAACATGTATTTAAAAGTTAATAGTAAAAACAGCTTCACTAGTAAAATAAACATGGTTATAAACTGTTAATAGTAATAAAACTACTTCACTGGTAAAATAAACCTACAAATGCATTACATTTTCAGAAATGACCAGATTTAAAAAATAAGTCTTCACAACTTAACAGGCATACAAACTACTTCACTACAAAAATAAAAGACATTAGTACGAGACAGCAGTGGTACAGCACCTTTAGTTGAAATCACATTGACTCTCACACCACTCAACTATCTTCAGAACATAACATTATATGAAACTATAGTAACAAAACTTATAGCAATAGAGTTTGTATGAAGCGAAAGAATGATGAAGTTGTGATATATTGAGTATTGCAGAGCGTAGAAACCTTTTTAACGGCACTGTAGCCAATCAAAGTAAAGATACAAAAGTTAGTCTGTTAGTTAGTTATGCTGTGGCTTCCTGATAGGCTGATTTTAAGCTCTGCCGTTGCTGATTGGTCGACTTTGTCAACACTGTTAGCTGATTGGCTGAGTGAAGGAATACTCGGACTGAGTGACACATTGATCTGCCTTGAAGACAGAGTAGGAGGAAGTTCAGTTGGGCGTCTGTTACCTAAAATAGTGTACCAAAGCAATACCATAACTATATTATATACTGTAGTGTACCACAGCAATACCATAACTATATTATATACTGTAGTGTACCAAAGCAATACCATAACTATATTATATACTGTAGTGTACCAAAGCAATACCATAACTATATTATATACTGTAGTGTACCACAGCAATACCATAACTATATTATATACTGTAGTGTACCACAGCAATACCATAACTATATTATATACTGTAGTGTACCACAGCAATACCATAACTATATTATATACTGTAGTGTACCACAGCAATACCATAACTATATTATATACTGTAGTGTACCAAAGCAATACCATAACTATATTATATACTGTAGTGTACCACAGCAATACCATAACTATATTATATACTGTAGTGTACCACAGCAATACCATAACTATATTATATACTGTAGTGTACCACAGCAATACCATAACTATATTATATACTGTAGTGTACCACAGCAATACCATAACTATATTATATACTGTAGTAAACTGTAATAATACTGCTGCTACATACAAGTGTTACTATGACAATACTCCTACTGCATACAGGTGTTGCTATGGCAATACCGGTGCTACATACAAGTGTACTATGACAATACCGGTGCTATAGGAGACTGCTAGGTTGCCGCTGTCAGACACGAGAGAACCAAAGAGTGGTCTCATGCTGGTGGCGTCATCCCGCAGGTGCAGTTCATCTGTGGAGGTGCTATCAGAATGCACGCTGACTGTATCCTGTGTCATGTTGCTGCCAATAACCATATTACAATTTTACTGTATTATATTACAATATTACTGTATTATATTACTATATTATATTACCGTATTACCATATTATATTACCATATTACTATATTATATTACCGTATTACCATATTATATTACCATATTACTATATTATATTACCGTATTACCATATTATATTACCATATTACTGTACTATATTACCATATTAGTGTATTATATTAGTGTATTATATTACTGTATTACTGCATTATATTACTGTATGGAGCAGTCGTAACATTAAACTCACCTGCCTGTCGTAACTTTGCTTTGAGCTCTAGTGAGGCGACCAATCACAGCCTGCATCTCTTTGTTATTTGTTTTCATTTTCATCCTTCAAGTAAAGCAGAAGTCTGTGTTACACAGTAGAAGAAGCACGCTAAAAGACACACAGACAGACAGTGAGAGACACATAGACAGACTAAAAGACAGACAGACAGACTTACAAGTCATTTTGTAACTCTAGTATAACACTCTGTAGTTGTTCCACCTCCTTCTCATGATTCACTTCCAAATTAACTCTTTCTGCAGATAACCGCCTATTCTCCTCCTGGTGTGACGCAATCTCTAGTTGTGTCTTCTTCAACATCTGCTCCAGATATCCCTGAGATATACGTAACCATGCTTACTATGACTCACCTTGTCAAGGTGACATAGGCTATGTCAAGGTGACACGGGCTATGTCAAGGTAACACGGACTATGTCAAGGTTACACGAGCTATGTCAAGGTTACACGGACTATGTCAAGGTTACACGAGCTATGTCAAGGTGACATGAGCTATGTCAAGGTGACACAGGCTATGTCAAGGTTACACGAGCTATGTCAAGGTGACACGAGCTATGTCAAGGTGACACACACACCTTTTGCTCACTAGTCGTCCTGAAGGCTCGCTGCAGAGACGCCAGCCTCTCTTTGAGATTACTATCAGCTATGACTGTGAGAGAGGTCTTCTGATTGGTCATTGAGTGCATTTGCTGGTCAGTGTGTGGGGAATGTGTGGGTGTAGAGGTACTTGATAGGTCCTGCTTCTCTTGGAGATCATTTTCTATTCCTTCAACACTGCAAATAGAGTAACTGTATGTTATACACTTACCTTAGAGTAGCTGTATGTTATACACTTACCTTAGAGTAGCTGTATGTCATACACTTAGCTTAGAGTAACTGTATGTTATACACTTACCTTAGAGTAGCTGTATGTTATACACTTACCTTAGAGTAGCTGTATGTTATACACTTACCTTAGAGTAGCTGTATGTTATACACTTACCTTAGAGTAGCTGTATGTTATACACTTACCTTAGAGTAGCTGTATGTTATACACTTACCTTAGATACAGTAACTGTATGTTATACACTTACCAGTGTTCAAACTTCAGATAAGGTGAATAGTCAACAAGAATTCGGCCTTCCAGACTATTATTTTTATTTTTCAAACAGAAACTACAAGAAACAAACAGAAACTACAAGAAACAAACAGAAACTACAAGAAACAAACAGAAACTACAAGAAACAAACAGAAACTACAAGAAACAAACAGAAACTACAAGAAACAAACAGAAACTACAAGAAACAAACAGAAACTACAAGAAACAAACAGAAACTACAAGAAATAAAGAGAAACCACAGATGACCAACAAAGTACAGTTTTCAGCAGTTGCATGTGATGCACCTCTAAAATAGATGACAACTCCTAGCCATTTTGAAACAATAAAGAAAATTGTTGAATATATGATGTATCATATATGAAAGCTTACTTAAAGTCTATGGCTTCCAGTCCAATAATATCAGCTATGAGCAGTTGCATTTCCTCACTGCACACGATAGCACCGTCGTGGTAGTATTTACTGTGGATTAATACAAACACATGTGGTGAAATGATAGGAATTACACTTTTTGTATTGTATGGTATGATGTATGTGTGCACAGTGTATGGTGTATGTGTGCACAGTGTATGGTGTATGTGTGCACAGTGTATAGTGTATGTGTGCACAGTGTATAGTGTATGTGTGCACAGTGTATGGTGTATGTGTGCACAGTGTATGGTGTATGTGTGCACAGTGTATAGTGTATGTGTGCACAGTGTATAGTGTATGTGTGCACAGTGTATAGTGTATGTGTGCACAGTGTATAGTGTATGTGTGCACAGTGTATGGTGTATGTGTGCACAGTGTATAGTATATGTGTGCACAGTGTATGTGTGCACAGTGTATAGTGTATGTGTGCACAGTGTATAGTGTATGTGTGCACAGTGTATAGTGTATGTGTGCACAGTGTATAGTGTATGTGTGCACAGTGTATAGTGTATGTGTGCACAGTGTATAGTGTATGTGTGCACAGTGTATAGTGTATGTGTGCACAGTGTATAGTGTATGTGTGCACAGTGTATAGTGTATGTGTGCACAGTGTATAGTGTATGTGTGCACAGTGTATGGTGTATGTGTGCACAGTGTATGGTGTATGTGTGCACAGTGTATAGTGTATGTGTGCACAGTGTATAGTGTATGTGTGCACAGTGTATAGTGTATGTGTGCACAGTGTATAGTGTATGTGTGCACAGTGTATAGTGTATGTGTGCACAGTGTATGGTGTATGTGTGCACAGTGTATGGTGTATGTGTGCACAGTGTATAGTGTATGTGTGCACAGTGTATAGTGTATGTGTGCACAGTGTATAGTGTATGTGTGCACAGTGTATAGTGTATGTGTGCACAGTGTATGGTAGGACATGAATCAGTACCAGTGTTTAGATGTAGATGTGTGCACAGTACCTGAGCAGATCAGATCTAGAATGAGCGTGTCTCAGATACTCTGCTAACCTTTTCTCCATTAGTGCAAACCTTAGCCACGCCCGTCCCTGTAACAGAGCAGTAGTCTATTCTAGAACACAGGCTACCAATTATTACTTGGCAGAAAACCTTCACTTGAATAGCTTCAGGTTAACAAGCAATAAAAAACTCGAGTTGAGAAGGGGATACTCTCTTGTAGTGAAGGTACTAACCTTAGCTATGTTATTCTTCAGGGAGCTAATTCTACAGACTTTCTCTATACAGTTATCTGGAAGACCCGATGTACTGTCTTTTATAAAGTTCCAGAATGTTCCAGGGTTAGCACCAAACAAGGAAATGCCAGCTGAAAACATAAAACTGGATTTAGTGTGAAGCACAAGAGTCACTCTACAAGCCCTAGGCCAATGAAGTGCTTTAAGCAACAGACGAGTAATAGACTAACCTTTGGCATGATGATTGAGAATGTGCTCCACAGTGGCTAGTAGATTTATAGTCTCAGGCCCATCTTCTTCAATATCCCCTACACTTGCTTTATCTATAACGGCTTTTATCACAAACCTATTGAGAAACACACAGAAAACAAAGGCTGAAAAACATGAATGAAGAGTTGAAATACCTCACATACAGGAAGCATGCTAGGAGAGGTTGTGATAGATTTCCTACCACAAAGAAACTCTTACCTACAGATGAGTACAAGGTTGTGTTTCTCTACGTAAAAATTGCGTCTGTTTAAAGCATCACCTTCCATTGTATTAAATCTCACAAAGCAAACATTTGCATTGCCACTCTGAATTTCCTGTGTACCCTAAACAGTATAACATATAAACAGTATAATAAAGTCATAGTTGATTAAACATAAATCACTAAATAGAAATATAATTATAATATAAATATATAACCATCGGTGTAATTAATAAACTAAAATTATTATAACTTCAATTGGGAATGAATATCTAGTAATACTATACTCACAATTATTAATCAATATAAATATTATAATATAATTAGAAAATTAAATATAACTTATAAGTTAATGTATAAGATATCATAAAATTAAACGACATCTTCTACTTTAAACAATAAAATTAAATGTTAGAATATAATTATATAAAATTAACTTAAATTTATAATCACTATAACTATGAGTATGAGTATGAGTATCACTATGTCTATTGACTTTGAGTTTGACTATAAATATAAGTATAAGATTAAGTATATTCACTTTCACTTTCAGATTATAATTATTCCGATTACTATTAGTATTACTATTAGTATTAGTATTAAATTTCGTATTGCTATTATTAAATGACAAATTTATTAATAATAACTGCCATTACATTTATTATATTCACAGTATCAATATGAATATTGTGTATATAATGAATATTGAATAATAATAATTATAATAACAATCATAATCATAATGAATAAATATAATTATAATAGATATATTTATAATAATATTATTTAATAAATTATTAAATTATTATTGATAATTACTAAATTAGTGTCAATATTTTAATTTAAAATGAAATTTATAATCTTAAATTGAATTATTGCTATTAGTACACTAAGTCTAACCTGTAAGGCACCGTACCCGTCACAGTGACTTTAGTACCAGCAATAATTATGATCATAATGTCATTGTGATTATTTACAATTCACATGACCAATTTGATCCTTTGTTGTTACATGAAAATCCAATAAATTGAAAAACAATTAACGAGCGGTCTAATATAGTCCCGTTCATGTTATATGACCTCAAACCTCAACTTCTGAAATAGTAGTATGAGTATTATAAATGATATTCCAGTGACCAAAACCGGGAAATGTTGCTGAAAATAAGATAAGATCTGGCGGAGCCAATTAATTAATTTATACCACTGTTCCGGTTAGTTTCAAAGCGAGAATATTAAATTTTATATTACAATTTTCTATTTTGAATACAAAATTACAATCAGTATTACCACTTGAAAAAAATTGCTGTAGCTCTGTCTGTAAAAGTAAAGAAATGTTCAGATTTTTGCTATTTTAGGCACTGTTAACTTCAAGAGTGATATTAATATTATAGTTTGTAGTGACGTTAGTTAGTACTACTACTACCAGTACTAGTACTACTACTACCAGTACTAGTACTACTACTACTAGTACTACTACTAGTACTAGTACTACTAGTACTAGTAGTAGTACTAGTACTACTAGTACTAGTAGTAGTACTAGTACTACTAGTACTAGTAGTTACTGTTGCTGTTAGTGTTGTCTGTTAGTGTTAGTTTAGTATTTTTCTAATCTTAAATCTACACCAATATGAAATACTAGTGCAAATCACACGATTATCGTACAATTCTACACAACAGGAAGGATAAATTATTATATGTAGCCATTTTTAACTTGTTGCTTGAGTATTTAGCAGATTTAAAACAGATCAGACTCAGTATTGATAATATACTTATTTATACAAGTCATTAATGAAAATAATATATGTTCCTGCCAGGTCTTGGGAGAAAATCTTTTCTGCTTTTTCACTTTTTGTTGCAACATCAAATCATTAACATTTGCTGAGTTATTAAATTTATCCCAAAACATTTCAATTTTATTTAATGTTTGCTTTCAGATATGCGATATAGTTAACAAATATCTTTAAAATACACACACAAAAACTTTTTTCTTCTTTTTCAGATGAGCAACAAGGAACAGCAAGAAGTACGTCCCATATGCTTTTATTGAGTTTTTTATTTGTATAGTTTTTAAAAAAAAGTGGACATGTTTAACCATTCTTAATAATTAATGGTGGAAATATTGTAGAATGGGTGTGAAGATATATTATATTTATTTAGAGTGTAGAATGGGTGTGAAGATAGATTATATTTATTTAGACTGTAGAATTCGTAGTGAGTTGGAAATTTATCAATTCCTTTCAGGAAGAGAGGGAAGTTTTGCTTTCCATTTATGAAGGAGATGAAAATTTCTTTGACATTTCTCCCACTCAATACCAGTATAAGGTAATTATTTTACTAGTTGGCTTGTGCTTGCTGTTGCCAGCTACCAACAGTCATTGATTTAGTGATGTGCACTGTACTGTATGTTACTAAGTACTCACTAGTTACTTACTAATTACCCAGTTAGCAAATAGTCTAAATAATGTATGTAAAAATGCTGTTGATTGGTTTAATCAGTTACCTTTCTTCTGATAGGTTGGTGAAGATGGAGCTAACAAATCAGCCATGATAGAAATATCATGGGGAGATGACTACCCCGAAGAACTACCCACTATCAACTTAAATGTTTTCTATAATAAACACCTGCAAGTTATCTATAAATATAATAGTTTGATATAATATGGGGTGGACCTGAAACATGTTCCAGTTATTTACATAGTTGTTGTGTCTTCTGCCTGGAAACTCTTAACTATTTAGAACTGAATAATGAATGAGGCTTTTTGCCAGTTGTTGGATATTATGTTTAGAGTAAAATAGTTTGTGTATTTAATGGCTCTATCCGGAAATCATTGGTTGTTAGAACATATAGAAAGTCGACCAGGTTTTGCATCCTTTGATTTTGTTTATAATTTGTATATTTTTGCTGGAAGTTTGTACATTGTGTATATAATACATTGTATACTTCATAGAACTTCTGGTGTCAAAGAGTATATCAAGTCTCAACTTCTAACAGAGGTATTTACCAAAGACTCATTATTCTTGACCCTGTCGTAAACTTCTTGTGCTTATTAGTACTTAGTAACTATTAGTAACTATCAGTAACTCTTAGTAACTATTAGTAACTCTTAGTAACTATTAGTAACTCTTAGTAACTATTAGTAACTATTAGTACTTAGTAACTATTAGTAACTTATAGTAACTATTAGTATTGTTATCAACAGGCTGAGGGGCTGATAGGGATAGGAAGTACTTACACTCTCTTTGAATATGCTAAGGAACATGAAAATTCTCTCTTAGAACTCCAACCTAGTCAAAAGGTATTCCAGCTTAATATTATATTAGAATTGCCTTCTCCTGGTCTGTAGTAGATAACTCTGAATTTATGTTTGACCTACAAGTAATCCCTCATTCAAATAAATATAAAACCAGAGCTAAGCCTCTCTACTACTAGCCTACTCTCGTAGGGAGAGCATTAATATAACCTCCGTATATGTCAGTACGTGCTAGTCTATGAACAAGGCTATTCTAGGAGCTGAGATATTATGGAAATCTGTGCAGTTGCTTTGTCTTTAACCTTCACAAGGGAGAAGGGATTAGTTGGGGTTGAATACTGACTGTTAGACTGCAAGTCTATCTCATGCCCACTAATTTGCTATTTCTTCAGGAAGTTGAGTCAGTTGTGGACTCACCAGAAATGGCGGCGGATGCCACTCAGCAGTCACAGAAAGCCAAACCACAGAAGAAAGAGCAGCTGAGTAAGAATCAAAAACGTAGACTTTACGATAGATTCGGTACTCAGGGTATGACTGATGGTAAACAGCGGGGGTGGGACTGGGTAGACCTGATCCGACATCTCAGTCAAACTGGAGCTAAGGCTGGCGATTAAACAGCTGTCTCTTTCAATCCTAGGAAATTCCTATCTTATTTTACTATTTTCTATGATCTTTAAAGTTGTACAAATTATTAATAAATTTGGATTTCAGAGGTTAGTAAAAGTGTTCGAATGATATGAAAAGAACTAAATTCTTTCCAATGGACCTTTTCTTTACATAGACTAGCAATGTTTTTTTTCACATTCAAATTGAAAATTTTAATTTTATATTATCATAAATAATATTTATTTATTAACATAACATAACATACAGAGAATAAATCATATCAGGATACAATGAGTGAAGTCAGGTAGTTGACTTCAAGTATACATAAAACATTGGCTTTTCGCACTCAAAAAACCCTGATACTTTGCTTCATCTCTCTTACAAGATACATGGTATAAGATACCATGGGACTATTGAGTAACATATTCTCTCTCTTCATGTTTCAGCCGTTTAGTAAATCTGCTACATGTTGGATACTAGTTAGTAGATCTTGGATATTAGTTTGAGATGTAGATTGTTGAGTGTTTCTCCATCATCTGAATGTCTCTTTCAAGTTGTTTCATCTCAAACTCGAGTCTCTCCTTGCGATGCTTCTTTGGCAGCGTGTCTGTAACTACCGACAGCCCCTGGTACTGGTGGTACAGGTCCTCCCAGTTGGCCTTCAGTCCCATTAGTATACTGCCTCTCTCGGACTCCGACAGCTGCTTCATTGCCCCCTTCTTGAAACTTTCTGCTATGTATGCATTGTACTCCTCCTGGGCTCTCGCCATTTCCTCCTGTCTCTTTCTTAAGTAAGTTGGCACATCTCCATAATCCTACAGCATTTATACACTTGTAATAGTGACTGCATTCATAAAGATACTAGTAGTAGCTACTTCCACGTATAGTAGTAGTGGTGGTAGTAATATAGTAGCAGCAGCAGCAGTATATAGTAGTATTTCTAAATAGCCCAAATACAACTTAAGTAAATATTACTCATGTTTATGCATGTTTAGCCTATAACTTTCTATTTGTAACTCCTACCCTTTTGTGTACATATTTTGGCTCCATTCCTGATGGTATTAAGTTTTGGGTGTCACCATTCCTAGTGTCAACAAATTTCTTGTCTGGGATTCCTGGGACGGACATTATAGTTTCTACTGCATTTTTGGTTATAAAGTTTTTAGTTGTTTTGAGTCCTAACAGAGGAGGCTCATCCTTAGTAGTTGGTACGGCTGGCTTCTTTCTTTCGGCGTCGGCATACTCAAACTTTCTTCCTACAAAATTCATGGTAGATACACAGCTAGTACTACTAGTTATAATGTTCTGCTTACTAGGAACTTATATCGCAAGCTACTTACTTTCTGGAAGAATTGGCTCTTTTTCATGTTTCTTTAAGAACTTATCTGGCTGAGGTTTAACCACTTCTGCTGGACCCATAGTCTTCTTAGGTTTCTTTACTACTTTTTCTTCTACTTTTACATTTTCTTTAAACTTCGACGTGTGCCTACATGATCGAATGCAACGCACTTTGAATAATTTATAACATTTTTTTGAAAAAGTTGTGCGTTTGCATTTAATTGAAAACAAATTTATATTTTATGCTACTGACTTATTTAAAATACTATATTCAAGTATCAATTATATAGAAAAATCGAAATGAGTTACTGCGTGTGTTTCAACTTTATTAATTTACAGGCACAGTCATGCATGGAAAATTGATTCATTCTATGGTTGTTTATTCATGAAATGACTTCAGTAAAGCATTTGACATAAATTTCATAATCATAACATTCTTATTAAATATTATCACTCTAGCCATAAGCATAGGATTAAGTTTGAGTATAATTACCTGTATGATCACTACTCCTATGCAATATGAATATGATCAAAAAATAACAGCTCCTACCAATACTAGTCTACCGTAGAAAACTTACTGCTTAGGTTTTGGTTGCCTAATTTCTTCTTTTGGAATAAGGTTGTAGATACTTTCTGTCATTAGTTGAGAATACATCGTAAAAATCTTGTTGAAAAAAACTTTTAGCTTAGCAGTGAAACTCTCGCGTATGCGCTATTGTAGAAGTTGTTGCTTGGTTGCTGACCTGTATCCAGGATAACAAATACCTAAAGCATAATCTCGGCATTGTTATTGAACGAACTAGGTTTTAAATTATAACAATGTGTGTAAAATAATTATTTACATAAATTTTTATATAAAATATTATTATTTTTTATAAAAAAAAAAATATTATTACAATATTATGTTCGACAGATAGTTGCATCTTAGCAGGTTTCATACTCGGACGCTTCTTAAAATGCGTCTAACCATATTATTTTCGTAACTTAATTTTTCTTGATTTTTGTAAACATTAATTGTTAACAGTTACTCAGAAATTTGGTTATTTTTTAAAAAAATTGGTTGTTTTTTTCTTAGCAAAAGTGTTTAATAAACACAATGCGGTCTTTATTCTACACTAATGCCTATAAACTCATTTGCTATTACTAGTAATACTAATACTAATAGTAATAGTAATACTAATACTAATAGTAATACTTTTACTTTTAGTAATACTAATAGTAATAGTAATAGTATTGGCTAAAGTTATGAGGATCACGATTATTATTATTATATTAATTATGATAATCATTATCATCGTACTTAAGTTAATGTTATTAATAATAATATGATCATTAAAATAATGATTTGCCATAAAGGCATAATGATAATGATTATGCAGCCACACTCTTGCTCATATTCATATTGATATACTCATACTGACACTCAAACTATCATACTCATACTGATACTGATAGTAAAACCATTACCAGATATTGGTTCTGAGCCTCATACTCATAGTCATAGTAATGCTGATAGTGATGGACTGACCGACAAAATAAAACTGAAAGTTACGGCCACTTCAAATAATCATTGACTTTGGATTTGATATTGATTTCAATAAATATTTTTATATTTTGATATTTAGGCCAACTTATAAACTTTTACATCAGTTGTAGCTATCCATATGTGCATTGACCATAGGTTAACTGTCTCATTTTTTACTCTTAGTTCTTAGTTTCTTAGTTCTTACTTCTTAGTTTTTAAGTTACTAAACATTAAATTTGTACGTTGGGTTTAAGCTTGTAATCAATTTGAAGTTACTATGCAATATAATTAAGTTGTTTGTAATTACTCAGGACCATTGCTATAAGCTTAGTTTAGTTGTGCAACACTAATTCATTTGCTTTAGTCTCTTATTTTCTGCTACTTCATAACTTTTTTGGAATTTTCTAAAGCTATGTCATTGCTCTAGTTGAGAATATAATTGATAGATGCTGAAGCATATGTGGTCATATTGGCACATGTTTGTGATTGAAGGTGCGGAGATGGCTGCTGATATGGATGTGGATACGTTTATGAGACGGGGATTTGACTCACTGGACAGCGATGACAATGTACCTCCTCAGACTAAGGCATCTGCAACAAAGAAGAAAGGAAAAACAAAGAAGAGTCAAGGTCAAAAGCGCAGAGAAAAGCTCAAATCGCAAGGCATGTTGGATACCAGGGCTAGGGTTTCATCCAAAACTGCAGCCGAAAAGCATGGGGCAGAAGACGGCGCAGAAGATGGGGCAGAAAATGCAACTAAAAAGTAACTTGAGTTTGCAGCAGTTTCACTCAAATGTCAATAAATGTATTTTGTCTGATGTGCCTGGACATTTGTCTACTACCATATGGTATAGTTTGTATACAGCAAATTATATGTCAGTGTTTGTATACAGCAAATCATATGTCAGTGTTTGTATACAGCAAACCATATGTCAGTGTTTGTATACAGCAAATCATATGTCAGTGTTTGTATACAGCAAATCATATGTCAGTGTTTGTATACAGCAAATCATATGTCAGTGTTTGTATACAGCAAATCATATGTCAGTGTTTGTATACAGCAAATTATATGTCAGTGTTTGTTGCTTAGAAAGTCAGGTGTGAGTAAGCACAAAGCTGTGATTGGATCGCTGGCAGCCAATGATCCTGAGTTTTACAAGTTCCTTCAAGAAGAAGACAAAAATCTTCTAAACTTTGATGACTCATCAGATGAAGAGGAACTGCACAGGTTGCCTAGCAACCTCGTAGAGCAGAAGGTCAGTTAACATGACACCCCTGACACCTTGTGTTTACTCTATCTAAATACAATAATAAGTGCTGGACCCTCTGATGTTGAACTGTTCAGGTGAGTGAGTCACATTTTATTAAAGGAAAAAGTGAAGAAGCGGAAACTGGAAGACAGCGACAGCGATATGACATCAGAAAGTGACTCAGGTGACAGGCAAGTGGCAGCAGGTGACTCAAGTGATGACATGGATGACTCAGACACAGACTCTGAGCAGGTGTCTGCAGGTGCCCCTACTAAAATACCTGACAGTAGAGGAAGAGCACCAACTCTCCATGTCACCAAGACCATGGTTGACAGGTGGTGCAGGCAACTGGAGAAAAGACCTAGAATTGAGGTGCTACTAACTAGACTCTGTTCTACTAACTAGACTCTGTTCTACTAACTAGACTCTGTTCTACTAACTAGACTCTGTTCTACTAACTAGACTCTGTTCTACTAACTAGACTCTGTTCTACTAACTAGACTCTGTTCTACTAACTAGACTCTGTTCTACTAACTAGACTCTGTTCTACTACCAGGTGGCTGACGGTCTGATAAAGGCGCTGCAAGGAGCCGTCTCCGAGGCTGCAGGAGGATCTCAGGACGTGGCGACTGCCTACAGAGTAGAGGGGGTCGTTAGTGAGTCTGTCTGTCCGTCTGTCTGCCCGTCTGTGTGTTTGTCTGTCTGTCTGTGTGTTATATAGTAGTTAGTAGCAGGTCATATGCAGTGTGTGTGTTGCAGCTTTCAATGCCGTTATAAGGTCATGCCTCAAAAACTTCCCTCAAACATTCGCTGCTCTGCTCAACTACAGCCCCAAGATGATGGATCTTCCCTCCAAGTGTAAGAGATGGGGGGAAATGAAGGTGTCAGTGCGACTCTATCTCTCAGCTCTTCTGCAGGTGTAATATACCATAATATACTGTAATATACTATAATATACTGTATTATACTATAATATACTGTATTATACTATAATATACTGTAATATACTGTAATATACTGTAATATACTATAATATACTGTATTATACTATAATATACTGTATTATACTATAATATACTGTATTATACTATAATATACTGTATTATACTATAATATACTGTAATATACTATAATATACTGTAATATACTATAATATACTGTGATATACTGTAATATACTGTGATATACTGTAATATACTGTAATACACTATAATATACTGTAATATACTGTAATATACTATAATATACTATATTATACTGTAATATACTATAATATACTGTAATATACTATAATATACTGTAATATACAGTAATATACTGTAATATACAGTAATATACTATAATATACTGTAATATACTATAATATACTGTAATATAATATAATATACTGTAATATACTATAATATACTATAATATAATATGATATACTGTAATATAATATAATATACTATAATATACTGTAATATACTGTAATATACAGTAATATACTATAATATACTGTAATATACTATAATATACTGTAATATACTATAATATACTGTAATATACTATAATATACTATAATATACTGTAATATACTATAATATACTATAATATACTGTAATATACTATAATATATTGTAATATACTATAATATACAGTAATATACTGTAATATACTATAATATAATGTAATATACTATAATATACTGTATTATACTATAATATACTGTAATATACTATAATATACTGTAATATACTATAATATACTATAATATACTGTAATATACTGTAATATACTGTAATATAATACAATATACTGTAATATACTATAATATAATATAATATACTGTAATGTATTTCAGCTGCTGAAGAACTTAGCTGCTGCTGACGTCATCAATGCTGTGTTGAAACACGTGAGTCAGCTGACCAGCTACATCGTGTCTCTCCCCAAACAGACTAGACTCTACATGAAGGTGAGTTGTCCCAGCTCTTGTCTCGGCTCTTGTCTCAGCTCTTATACTAGCTTTTGTCTCTGGTGCACGGGCTACACAGTACGGGGTTACAGAGTACGTATCTATCTTTTAGATTCTCATAGGAATCTGGGCTAAGGGGGAGGAGACGTCCCGAGTTCTCTCCTTCCTCTGTATCCTCAGGCTAATCAGACTGAAACAGAGTGACCTGCTGGAGAAGACGTTGAAGGTAAGTGTAATATAGTAAGTATAGTAAGTATAGTATAGTAAGTATAGTATAGTAAGTATAGTATAGTAAGTATAGTATAGTAAGTATAATATATAGTAAGTATAATATAGTAAGTATAATGTAGTAAGTATAATATAGTAAGTATAATATAGTAAGTATAGTATAGTAAGTATAATATAGTAAGTATAGTATAATAAGTATAGTATAGTAAGTATATTATACTTACTATATTATACTATACTTACTATACTATACTATAGTATAGTATAGTAATAATATAGTAAGTATAATATAGTAAGTATAGTATAGTAAGTATAGTATAGTAAGTATAATATAGTAAGTATAGTATAGTAAGTATAGTATAGTAAGTATAGTATAGTAAGTATAGTATAGTAAGTATAATATAGTAAGTATAATATAGTAAGTATAATATAGTAAGTATAATATAGTAAGTATAGTATAGTAAGTATAGTAAGTATAGTATAGTAAGTATAATATTGTAAGTATAATATAGTAAGTATAGTATAATAAGTATAGTATAGTAAGTATAGTATAGTAAGTATAGTATAATGAGTATAGTATAGTAAGTATAATGTAGTAAGTATAATATAGTAAGTATAGTATAGTGAGTATAATATAGTAAGTATAGTATAGTAAGTATAATATAGTAAGTATAGTATAGTAAGTATAGTATAGTGAGTATAATATAGTAAGTATAGTATAGTAAGTATAATATAGTATAGTAAGTATAGTATAGTAAGTATAGTATAGTGAGTATAATATAGTAAGTATAATATAGTAAGCGTAATATAGTAAGTATAGTATAGTAAGTATAGTATAGTAAGTATAATATAGTAAGTATAATATAGTAAGTATAATATAGTAAGTATAATATAGTAAGTATAATATAGTAAGTATAGTATAGTAAGTATAGTAAGTATAGTATAGTATAGTAAGTATAGTATAGTAAGTATAATATAGTAAGTATAATATAGTAAGTATAGTATAGTAAGTATAGTATAGTGAGTATAATATAGTAAGTATAGTATAGTAAGTATAATATAGTAAGTATAGTATAGTAAGTATAATATAGTATAGTAAGTATAGTATAGTAAGTATAGTATAGTGAGTATAATATAGTAAGTATAGTAAGTATAGTATAGTGAGTATAATATAGTAAGTATAATATAGTAAGTATAGTATAGTAAGTATAGTAAGTATAGTATAGTAAGTATAATATTGTAAGTATAATATAGTAAGTATAGTATAGTAAGTATAATATAGTAAGTATAATATAGTAAGTATAATATAGTAAGTATAATGTAGTAAGTATAGTATAGTAAGTATAGTATAGTAAGTATAATATAGTAAGTATAATGTAGTAAGTATAGTATAGTAAGTATAGTATAGTAAGTATAATATAGTAAGTATAATGTAGTAAGTATAGTATAGTAAGTATAGTATAATAAGTATAATATTGTAAGTATAATGTAGTAAGTATAGTATAGTAAGTATAGTATAGTAAGTATAATATAGTAAGTATAATGTAGTAAGTATAGTATAGTAAGTATAGTATAGTAAGTATAATATAGTAAGTATAATGTAGTAAGTATAGTATAGTAAGTATAGTATAATAAGTATAATATAGTAAGTATAATATAGTAAGTATAGTATAGTAAGTATAGTAAGTATAGTATAGTAAGTATAATATAGTAAGTATAGTATAGTAAGTATAGTAAGTATAGTATAGTAAGTATAATATAGTAAGTATAGTATAGTAAGTATAATATAGTAAGTATAGTATCGTGAGTATAATATAGTAAGTATAATATAGTAAGTATAATGTAGTAAGTATAGTATAGTAAGTATAGTATAGTAAGTATAATATAGTAAGTATAATGTAGTAAGTATAGTATAGTAAGTATAGTATAGTAAGTATAATATAGTAAGTATAATGTAGTAAGTATAGTATAGTAAGTATAGTATAATAAGTATAATATTGTAAGTATAATATAGTAAGTATAGTATAGTAAGTATAGTATAGTAAGTATAGTATAGTATAGTGAGTATAATATAGTAAGTATAGTATAGTAAGTATAGTATAGTGAGTATAATATAGTAAGTATAATATAGTAAGTATAGTATAGTAAGTATAGTAAGTATAGTATAGTAAGTATAATATTGTAAGTATAATATAGTAAGTATAGTATAGTAAGTATAATATAGTAAGTATAGTATAGTGAGTATAATATAGTAAGTATAATATAGTAAGTATAATGTAGTAAGTATAGTATAGTAAGTATAGTATAGTAAGTATAATATAGTAAGTATAATGTAGTAAGTATAGTATAGTAAGTATAGTATAGTAAGTATAATATAGTAAGTATAATGTAGTAAGTATAGTATAGTAAGTATAGTATAATAAGTATAATATTGTAAGTATAATATAGTAAGTATAGTATAGTAAGTATAGTATAGTAAGTATAGTATAGTAAGTATAGTATAGTATAGTATAGTATAGTATAGTAAGTATAATATTGTAAGTATAATATAGTAAGTATAATATAGTAAGTATAATATAGTAAGTATAGTATAGTAAGTATAATATTGTAAGTATAATATAGTAAGTATAATATAGTAAGTATAATATAGTAAGTATAGTATAGTAAGTATAATATTGTAAGTATAATATAGTAAGTATAGTATAGTAAGTATAGTATAGTAAGTATAGTATAGTATAGTAAGTATAGTATAGTATAGTAAGTGTAATATAGTAAGTATAGTATAGTAAGTATAGTATAGTATAGTAAGTATAATATAGTAAGTATAATATAGTAAGTATAGTATAGTGAGTATAATATTGTAAGTATAATATAGTAAATATAGTATAGTAAGTATAATATAGTAAGTATAATATAGTAAGTATAGTATAGTAAGTATAGTATAGTAAGTCTAGTATAGTGAGTATAATATAGTAAGTATAGTATAGTAAGTATAATATAGTAAGTATAGTATAGTGAGTATAGTATAGTAAGTATAGTATAGTAAGTATAATATAGTAAGTATAGTATAGTAAGTATAGTATAGTGAGTATAATATAGTAAGTATAGTAAGTATAGTATAGTAAGTATAATATAGTAAGTATAGTATAGTGAGTATAGTATAGTAAGTATAGTATAGTAAGTATAATATAGTAAGTATAATATAGTAAGTATAGTATAGTAAGTATAGTATAGTATAGTAAGTATAGTATAGTAAGCGTAATATAGTAAGTAAACTTCTCAGTGCTCTTGTAGGCGATGTACATGACTTACGTACGCAACTGTAAGTTCTCTTCGCCAACTCTGCTTCCCATGATCAGCTTTATGCAGCACTCTCTGGTAGAGATCTTTGGTCTGGACCGGTTGCTAGGATACCAGTACACATTTGTGTATGTCAGACAGCTGGCTATACACCTGAGGAATGCTATAGCCAGCAAGAAGAAGGTTGGTATGTATATCTGTGTGAGTACTGTGTGTATACTGTGTAAGTACTGTGTGAGTACTGTGTAAGTACTGTGTGAGTACTGTGTGAGTACTGTGTGAATACTGTGTGAGTACTGTGTGAGTACTGGTGTTGAGTACTGGTGTTCTTGTAGGAGGCCCACCAGGCTGTCTACAACTGGCAGTTTATCCACAGCTGTTCTCTCTTCTCTCGTCTCGTCAGCACTCTCTATTCGGATGAGAATATTCAGCAACTTGTCTTCCCTCTTATACAGATCATCACTGGTGTCATTAGGTAGCAATAATATAATATAGTAATATAGTAATATAATATAGTAATATAATATAATAATATAGTGTAGTAATATAATAATATAGTAATATAATATAATAATATAATATAGCAATACTTTCATCATGTTTCCAGACTGATCCCCACTACCAGGTTCTATCCTCTCAGGTTTCAGTGTATCAGAATGTTGAACCTAATTTCTTTAGAGACCGGAGTTTACATACCTACTCTGTCCTATATACTAGAGGTAAGTACTCTGTACTATATACTAGAGGTAAGTACTCTGTACTATATACTAGAGGTAAGTACTCTGTCCTATATACTAGAGGTAAGTACTCTGTCCTATATACTAGAGGTAAGTACTCTGTCCTATATACTAGAGGTAAGTACTCTGTCCTATATACTAGAGGTAAGTACTCTGTCCTATATACTAGAGGTAAGTACTCTGTCCTATATACTAGAGGTAAGTACTCTGTCCTATATACTAGAGGTAAGTACTCTGTCCTATATACTAGAGGTAAGTACTCTGTCCTATATACTAGAGGTAAGTACTCTGTCCTATATACTAGAGGTAAGTACTCTGTACTATATACTAGAGGTAAGTACTCTGTCCTATATACTAGAGGTAAGTACTCTGTCCTATATACTAGAGGTAAGTACTCTGTCCTATATACTAGAGGTAAGTACTCTGTCCTATATACTAGAGGTAAGTACTCTGTCCTATATACTAGAGGTAAGTACTCTGTCCTATATACTAGAGGTAAGTACTCTGTACTATATACTAGAGGTAAGTACTCTGTCCTATATACTAGAGATAAGTACTCTGTACTATATACTAGAGGTAAGTACTCTGTACTATATACTAGAGGTAAGTACTCTGTACTATGTCATATACTGTTTTGCAGGTCATAGAGACTACAGACTTCCAGAAGAAGATTTCCCGAGTCAACACCCGCCCCATTGACTTCTCCTGCATCCTCAAACTCTCCAAGACTCAGACTCACGACCGAGCCTTCAAAGATGGAGTCATGGACCAGCTGTACGAGCTCGCACTGGACCATCTCTCCGCCTACTCTCACACCATCTCCTTTCCTGAAGTCGTCTCTCAACCTCTCCATCAGGTATTCTACTCAACCTCTTCATCAGGTATTCTACTCAACCTCTTCATCAGGTATTCTACTCAACCTCTCCATCAGGTATTCTACTCAACCTCTCCATCAGGTATTCTACTCAACCTCTCCATCAGGTATTGTATAGTACTGTACTGTATTGTATTGTATTATACTGTATTGTATGATACTGCACTGCACTGTATTGTACTGTATTGTACTGTACTGTATTGTATTGTATTGTACTGCACTGTATTGTACTGTATTGTATTATACTGCACTGCACTCTAATATATCAAATCTCTCTGCAGATGAAGCAGTTTGTCAAGACGTGTAAAGTAGCCAACTTCACTAAACTCTTCAAGCAAGTCATCAGCAAGATTGACGAAACTACTCGGGTTATTCAGTGCAGACGGCGTGGCTCTGCAATAGATTTGTCTTCTCCTGACTATGTGGTAAATAGTTGTCTTCTCATTATGTATATATAAGTAGTTGTCTTCTCATTATGTATATATAAGTAGTTGTCTCCTCATTATGTATATATAAGTAGTTGTCTTCTCATTATGTATATATAAGTAGTTGTCTCCTTATTATGTGTATATAAGTAGTTGTCTCCTCATTATGTGTATATAAGTAGTTGTCTCCTCATTATGTATATTTAAGTAGTTGTCTCCTCCTTATGTATATATAAGTAGTTGTCTCCTCATTATGTATATATAAGTAGTTGTCTTCTCATTATGTATATATAAGTAGTTGTCTCCTCCTTATGTATATTTAAGTAGTTGTCTCCTCTATTTTACCAGAGAAACTGGGAGACTGCAAGTAGACTGGAAGGCACGCCTCTCACAACGTACTACAAACAGTATAGAGTTCTGCGTGACAGAGAGGTGCAGATGCAGATTTCCGGCAAGGAGCAGGTAACTCCTAGTATAATATAGCCTACTTGTAGTAACTCCTCTGGGTCGGAACTCTCTTTGCTAGTTGGTAGGAAAGTTGTTCTCAGTTTATTAGATTCATTCATGTTTCGTGCAGATGGAGTCGTATGATAAAACTCCCATCATACCGACTGGACAGCGCCGTGCTACCGAATCAGAAAGGAAGGAGTTCTCCTCTCTGTTTGACAGCAGCCAATCAGAAGACAGCAGTGATGATGACGAGGAAAGGTAAGTGATGCTGTGTTGAAGCTGTGTTGAAGCTGCATGTACTGTGTGTTGTGTATATTTCTAGCCGTGGCCGTGTAGTCTAGCCTCTGTATGCTGCAATGAGCCGTTATTTTAGTAAATATAAATATTTCAACAAACGTTTTAGATTCAAACCGAAGAGTGAAAGAAAGCAGAAGGCAAGAGTTGCAGCAGATGATTCTAGTGATGATGATGTGAGCTCATTAAACAGTGAGGAATACGCCATGTTGGATAGAGATGTGTCAGATGAGGAAGGGGCGGAGTCAGGCGAGGAAGGGGCGGAGTCAGACGAGGAAGGGGCGGAGTCAGGCGAGGAAAGGGCGGAGTCAGGCGAGGAAGGGGCGGAGTCAGATGGTAGTGACATAGACATGGTCACTGCTGAAGATGTCGTTGAAGACTTGGAATTATCTGATCTGGATGACTGTTAGAAATTGTCTTCTCACTTTTAATTGTTTTCTCACTTGTAGAATAGAAATGAAACTAAGCAAGTATTGTGCAACACCTTCTTATATTTTCTACAAAATTCTATAATATCTCCTTCTTCTAAACAGCCTTGACCTTTTCACTGATGATAAATAAAATACTATATAATGTTGAGTCTGACTCTATATTCCTCAACTGCAAGTTGCTAGTAGAGAGTGAGGTAACAGACAGAGAAACAAATTTGCACAAATACAATAATAATAATGATTAGTATAAGATGCAGCTGTAGAAGTCGGTGTGATAGAAGTTCTTTTATTGGTTGCAGTATGATGTCTACTGATGTCGTCACTCACTGTCGAAGGTGTCTGAACCATTGTATTGCTCACAGTTTTCTACAAGTATATAAACTCAGCTTGTTATACAATACTTAACCTGCACCAATCTGTTATTTGTTGTTACAATGGAAGCTACTCCAACACTACAATACAACTCAATCATATCTCAACCTGTCTAACCTGTACAATGGAAATATCTGCTTCCCCCAACACTACTGCTACCAGTCTGTTCATAGTCTGTAGTGTCGTGTCATCCAGCTCTGTCTGTTTGTCCACAGAACTAATATAGCACTGCAGAGTCTCCAACACGTGTCTACCTTTAAGTAAGTAAAGTAAGTATTAAGTAGAACAATTGAGAGCTGATCAGAAATTCCCAGAAACCGAGTAGTTAGGATAACTCGCCTGTCCACTGTTTCCATGGTCGTCACATAAGATAAGCTGCTGTTTATAAGGAGGTCTTTAACACTGGAGGTATGAAAGTTGATGTTGCCACACTCTGTCACCACAGTGGACCAGATAGCTGAATGCTGCCACACCTCGCTGCCAGTATGCTGCCCGAGTTCACCTGACCATAGTTGGCTGTACAACGGAGAGAGTTGCAGGTAGCTCTCCTCCAGAACTAAACATTTATATCAAGTATTCTCTGAAAGTTGCATATAGTATATACCAAGTTATATACAAGTATGATATATAAAGTTATATAAGAGTATTACATACAGAGTGAGAACAAACACATTGCATTAAACACATCTGGTTACACAGTAGAGATAAACTTGGCCTAAATATAGGAATATTTGTAGCAGAATTTCTCCAAGTACTGTGTGAGTGCATTAAATAGACTGTTTGTACACAAGATCACAAATCTTTCACCCAGCTAATTGAAACAAAGAAACTCTACATCTGCTCTGAGTATTCTTAACTATAATGCAGATATCTCAAGTCCTCTAGAGTCTAGCATATAACCTGTGCACTTTCTAATCTACATCTTACCTCTAATGACATCACGCTTTGGTTTGTCTTCCCAACAATATCTGCCTGCCAGGCGATCTAATCTATCCAATAGGAGGCCAGCTTCTATACTAGCTGAACCAGCCAATAGCTTTGCAGAGAGACATGGTTTGAAAACGGATACAAATTGTCTGGTAAACATAATAAACTGGGTTAAATATTGATAGCATTACAATAGATATACAGCTCAACATAAACACCATCAGTCAGTAGAGAATATCTGCAGTCAGTAGAGAGTATCTGCAGTCAGTAGAGAATATCTGCAGTCAGTAGAAAGTATCTGCAGTCAGTAGAGAATATCTGCAGTCAGTAGAGAATATCTGCAGTCAGTAGAGAATATCTGCAGTCAGTAGAGAATATCTGCAGTCAGTAGAGAATATCTGCAGTCAGTAGAGAATATCTGCAGTCAGTAGAGAATATCTGCAGTCAGTAGAGAATATCTGCAGTCAGTAGAGAATATCTGCAGTCAGTAGAGAATATCTGCAGTTGGCAAGAACGAATAAGTGAATCACTAACCGACAGTGAGTGGTGATCACAGACAGCACTGTGCTGTTAAAACTGAACGACTGAAAGGCAGCGACGGGATCTTCAATGTCAGCTAGAGTAACTTCGTTAACGAGAGACTGTTCCAGTCTCCATTGGTTGTAGGAGCCGTTGAGGTAGGCCATCATTGGCTCAATAACAACCAATGAAACTGTTTGATTCTGCAGGCCATGCGACATAGCTTCTGCTACATCAGTATAGCACATTGTTAGAATGTCAAAGAATGCCGGGGTCTGTGAGGTGTCCCCTTCTCCTATAAGAATAGACAGCTATGTTTTAGAGATGTGGGTTTAATAAACACAAGTTTGAGTGACTGATGACAAACCAGTAGATTAAATTTATGCTGCGACTAAGTTTCTATTTTTGCAGCAGAAAATGAGTTTATTGCTTAAAACTCTATGCTGTGAGCTCAGGCAGTGAAGGTAGACCTGACCTGGCAGAGTAGGAATCACAGAAGAAATTAGATCTTATCTTACCTCTAGTCTGCTGAAGCAGCATTGTGTGATGCGTAACCAACACTATGGCATAGTACACCTTCATGTTAAGTTCTGATTTAAGTTCTACCTCAAGTCCGGTGTAGAGTTCTATCTCAAGTTATGTGTAGAATTCTACCTTAAGTTATGTGTAGATTTCTATCTCAAGTCCTGTGTAGAGTAATTAAAACCGGTAAAGAGTTATAATACAAGAAATACTATTACTGATGATACATATACACAGCC
>OZ037769.1:222500-280000 GCA_964035545.1 Bugula neritina
GTTGCCATGACTACAGAACACAAATTAAGAGCTCAATGTGCTGACTACATGTGACGGGGTTGGAATAGCTAAATACTTACGACAGGATACAGCATACGAAAAGGTCATAGTTGGAGTGATTGAGAGAGGCGTACTCTTTCATCACCTGAGATATCTCGTATGCCGTGAGATTCGTACGAATCTGAACGTCGAAACAGAGTTTAGTGAAGACTTTAGTGAGTTGAGCTGAAAAAGATAGGATATGAGATTACTTTCTGTCACATGGGATGAAATATACATAATACAGTCTAGGGATGAACCAGTAAGAAATATACACACTACAGTCTAGGGATGAACCAGTAAGAAATATACATACTACAGTCTAGGGATGAACCAGTAAGAAATATACATGCTACAGTCTAGGGATGAACCAGTAAGAAATATACATACTACAGTCTAGGGATGAACCAGTAAGAAATATACATGCTACAGTCTAGGGATGAACAAGTAAGAAATATACATACTACAGTCTAGGGATGAACCAGTAAGAAATATACATACTACAGTCTAGAGATGAACCGGCCCGAAACTCTAGAGGGACTTTTCCAGAAGAAGATCTGTCTGTTTGTCTGTCTGTTTGCCTAACTTCGGCAGTTTCAAACTCTACATTGTTGATGATAAGGCAAATCCCTTTCTTTACATGAGATTGCGTAGTTATTGGGTACACTTGCACTGATGTGGTAGTCAGGGATGCAGAAGGCATAGCTGCAGGAGCTAAAACAGCATTTCTTTTCACAAATCACAATCACTTGGCACGTATTCAGGTATGTAGGGGATTATTCTTCCCGTGAGGGGGAAATCCACAAAATAGTTCAGTGAAGTATTAACTCTAACTTGAAGGTGCTCAAAGATTGCAGGGAATTCAAGTTATCTATGCTATACTTACAGTGTATACTATACTTACAGTGTATACTATACTTACAGTGTATGCTATACTCACAGTGTATACTATACTTACAGTTCTATACTATACTTACAGTGTATATTATACTTACAGTGTATATTATACTTACAGTTCTATACTATAATACTTACAGTATATATTATACTTACCATCGACATAGTCGCACTGTATGCTTATATCTTTTTTAGGCTCAGTCTTACTACAATGCTCATCTACAAAATAGTGATAGAAGTATATTATAATATGTAGAAGTATATTATAATATGAAGAAGTATATTATAATATGTAGAAGTATATTATAATATGAAGAAGTATATTATAATATGTAGAAGTATATTATAATATGTATAAATATATTACAATATGTAGAAGTATATTATAATATGCAGAAGTATATTATAATATGTAGAAGTATATTATAATATGAAGAAGTATATTATAATATGTAGAAGTATATTATAATATGTAGAAGTATATTATAATATGCAGAAGTATATTATAATATGTAGAAGTATATTATAATATGTAGAAGTATATTATAATATGTAGAAGTATATTATAATATGAAGAAGTATATTATAATATGAAGAAGTATATTATAATATGAAGAAGTATATTATAATATGAAGAAGTATATTATAATATGAAGAAGTATATTATAATATGTAGAAGTATATTATAATATGAAGAAGTATATTATAATATGTAGAAGTATATTATAATATGAAGAAGTATATTATAATATGTAGAAGTATATTATAATATGTAGAAGTATATTATAATATGCAGAAGTATATTATAATATGTAGAAGTATATTATAATATGTAGAAGTATATTATAATATGTATAAATATATTACAATATGTAGAAGTATATTACAATATGCAGAAGTATATTATAATATGTAGAAGTATATTATAATATGAAGAAGTATATTATAATATGTAGAAGTATATTATAATATGTAGAAGTATATTATAATATGCAGAAGTATATTATAATATGTAGAAGTATATTATAATATGTAGAAGTATATTATAATATGTATAAATATATTACAATATGTAGAAGTATATTATAATATGCAGAAGTATATTATAATATGTAGAAGTATATTATAATATGAAGAAGTATATTATAATATGTAGAAGTATATTATAATATGAAGAAGTATATTATAATATGAAGAAGTATATTATAATATGAAGAAGTATATTATAATATGTAGAAGTATATTATAATATGAAGAAGTATATTATAATATGTAGAAGTATATTATAATATGTAGAAGTATATTATAATATGCAGAAGTATATTATAATATGTAGAAGTATATTATAATATGTAGAAGTATATTATAATATGTATAAATATATTACAATATGTAGAAGTATATTATAATATGCAGAAGTATATTATAATATGTAGAAGTATATTATAATATGAAGAAGTATATTATAATATGTAGAAGTATATTATAATATGTAGAAGTATATTATAATATGCAGAAGTATATTATAATATGTAGAAGTATATTATAATATGTAGAAGTATATTATAATATGTATAAATATATTACAATATGTAGAAGTATATTATAATATGCAGAAGTATATTATAATATGTAGAAGTATATTATAATATGAAGAAGTATATTATAATATGTATAAGTATATTATAATATGTAGAAGTATATTATAATATGCAGAAGTATATTATAATATGCAGAAGTATATTATAATATGTAGAAGTATATTATAATATGTAGAAGTATATTATAATATGTATAAATATATTACAATATGTAGAAGTATATTATAATATGCAGAAGTATATTATAATATGTAGAAGTATATTATAATATGAAGAAGTATATTATAATATGTAGAAGTATATTATAATATGAAGAAGTATATTATAATATGAAGAAGTATATTATAATATGAAGAAGTATATTATAATATGTAGAAGTATATTATAATATGAAGAAGTATATTATAATATGTAGAAGTATATTATAATATGTAGAAGTATATTATAATATGCAGAAGTATATTATAATATGTAGAAGTATATTATAATATGTAGAAGTATATTATAATATGTATAAATATATTACAATATGTAGAAGTATATTATAATATGCAGAAGTATATTATAATATGTAGAAGTATATTATAATATGAAGAAGTATATTATAATATGTATAAATATATTACAATATGCAGAAGTATATTATAATATGTAGAAGTATATTATAATATGTATAAATATATTACAATATGTAGAAGTATATTATAATATGCAGAAGTATATTATAATATGAAGAAGTATATTATAATATGAAGAAGTATATTATAATATGTATAAATATATTACAATATGCAGAAGTATATTATAATATGTAGAAGTATATTATAATATGAAGAAGTATATTATAATATGTAGAAGTATATTATAATATGAAGAAGTATATTATAATATGAAGAAGTATATTATAATATGAAGAAGTATATTATAATATGTAGAAGTATATTATAATATGAAGAAGTATATTATAATATGAAGAAGTATATTATAATATGAAGAAGTATATTATAATATGAAGAAGTATATTATAATATGAAGAAGTATATTATAATATGTAGAAGTATATTATAATAAGCAGCTACTAACATGTGACTCACCAATGTACTTGCTAACTATCAGGCTGAGTCCCACCTCATCCATCTGCTCCGTGAGTCGCTGCAACTGGAAGACGTCAGTCGGGCCAATTACTTCCTGTCTCTCGAGGAGAGAGAATAGACTGTAGGCGTCGGTAGCTTCCTCTAGACGAGCCCGGTGAATGCTCATAGACGAGCTTCTCATCACTCTTTTCAGCTGCCTCACGTCAGCGGAGATCATCTGCTCTGACAGCTGGTGCAACATCCGTCTGCAACAATACGTCTGCAGTACTATACACGTCTGCAACAATACGTCTGCAGTACTATACACGTCTGCAACAATACGTCTGCAGTACTATACACGTCTGCAACAATACGTCTGCAGTACTATACACGTCTGCAGTACTAAACAGACAGTCAATCATCCAATAGGAAGCTTCGTATCACCTGTATGGATTTATTCTGTTCCCATTCTCTTGTATCAATGAATTTAATTGGTCGGGTGTTACTCCAATAATCTTCATCAAATCAATTCTCTGGGCTTCAAACAGTAACTCTGCCACAAGTTGTAGCTTCTGTGGGGAAATTTCTCCGGCAGTTTCTAAAATGCATTGAGATCAGTTTACATTGACCTCTTCGGATCACATAAATTAAGTGATCACAGGAGTGGCTGAGTGGTAGATTAATATTTGTTTAGTGCAAACAGTACCCTGGGAGATATGAGAAGTAAACATTGCTCAGTGAAGTAATATGCAAGCTCTTGTAACACTAAACAAAGTGATAAATATCAACTTGACCTCTTACCAAGAGCGTCGAAGAGGTCAAGTGACGAAGTGACTTCTTCCAACTTGTTGGGTCTGATTATATCTTTACACAAGAACTTCAGTACAACCAAATCATCCTTCGCCAGGCTGTCATCCAGGTGTTTCAACTTTGTGAGGTACGAACGAGGATCCATTTTCCTTCCACACAGCTGGAGTTCACAAGAAGTGAAGAAAAGTTGGCCTAAAATGAACAGATTATAACTAGTGGGGACTAACATTCATTCCTACCAGCTTAAAACCTGTTGTCATCAGGTCTATGTTAATATGACAAACAATGTGATGTGATATGTTACACATTAATATACTTTATATCAATCTTATTCACAGTAACATAATACGCACTCACAGCAATATGTATAATATAATTTAGAAAAACTTAATAATATGACTAGTCCTAGCCATACCCATAGGCCATACTGATACTCATACTCAATACACACGTGATTGTGATTGAGTTTGATTTTGAAACATACTTCTGCTTCACCATAGAGTATAAACTAAAACTATAACTATCGGTGTCACTATCAATATGACTATAGTATTAGTATAACTATAAGTATTCCTATTAGTATTAGTATTAGTTAATCAATATCATAATCATAACGTAAATGTTATATACTATTACTATTAGTATTAGTGATAGTATTACTATATAGTAATAGTATACTCACTTTCACTTTTATCTTGATTTTATCAAACTAATGCTCATTGTGATTATGAACTGCGGTCACTGTTGCTAAAAACTCAAGCAGTGCGATTAGAATGAAATGAGTACAACATTTTTGCCCATGACTATAAGTTCAAGTAGGGGAATCCCTGAAATGATCTGGAAAAGTTTTCACAATCATCTTGGTTAGATACAGTTAGTAGGACTCCCACTACACTGGGATTTCATAGAAGGGAAGTTCCCCGTTTATGACATTTAGACTGTGAATCATAGTATTGATACAAAACAGCACTTCGTAGAAAAGTTTCAATGACGACCTAATCTATCGATATAATATTATATTGTAGAGGCTATAAACTAAAAAAAGTTCTTATTCAGTGGCACATTGGACTCGCTAATTCTCAAAAGCAAATAACTCCAAGGTTGTTTTAACGGTTTGCAATAATTTTTCTATGAGTTGTCTACTCGAAAAAGCTTTATATAATATGCCTATCTACTGCTTGATCAATTGTGGTTTATGAAAATCTACAGATCTTTACTGAAGTATGATGCGCTGCACAACAATTTTAACTAATAGAGCACTAATATGGTTACATATATTATGATATCAAAATATAAAACTTACTACAAATGACTTGAGGGTAGTTCTTCTCTACTCCACTTACAACAAGCATGCACTTTAGAACTTAAGTTTCATCATAATTTTATGATTAAAGAAAAAAATGAACCATTTGCAGGTGTTCAGAATGATAGTAATTGAAAGATATGGAAAATATTAGCATCTATAAATTGGATGAAACCAGATTGAGAACAGAGTAGTTGCAAAGCAATACTATGTGTGGAACGTGGACCAACACATGGGAGTTGTCTGCTGTCTTCACACTGAGTTCCAAAAGCCTAACGACTCAACCTTGAACTTGTTACACTAGTTCTAATTGATTATTTTGTACATTTCATATAACACCATGTTGAATGGGCACAGGTGGGTAGCTCAATCTGTTTACTAACTAAGCAACTGCAATCTTCTTCTTGGCGAAGTGCTTTTCTACCTCCAGGAGTCAAAGATATTGCTGAGAAGTCAGCTATATGCAACATATGATGCATAAATTACTTGAAGCCCACATGCTGTAGTCAATATTCTGTGAGTGTTTCATGTATAAGAGAAAAGGGTTAGGTTGTGGTACGTCAATCCTAATATTAGGTGCAGCTGTAACTAGGTTTAGCCGTTGGTCTGTGACTTTCGTCAGCATTGATCATAAATTTGGTAAGGTGAAGGTCATTTCAAAATAGTGACAGTTGAGAGTAACTATTCCACAACATCATATTTCATATGATGTAAAACACATACACAAATTATTTTAATAAAAAATACAATATCACAGCAAATTGATTTAAATGAATCTGAACAGTAAATAAATAGTTTGTATTTAAAACATTCAATAAAGATTATATCACAGTGTAAAGTGGCACTAATAAAAAAATAATATATAATTGAGGAATGTGATGAAGTTAAAAATAAAAAGTGAAACACTTCGAGTATAGAGCAACTAAACTTTATTACTAAAAGCTTCTGTTTGTAAAAACTAAGCTTTAAGTATCAGTTTGATAGACTGAGATTCTGCTGCATTCGGCCGAGTTGTCCCCAGTGCAAGTTGTGGAGCATTCATGGCTCTCAGTCTGACCATAGCGATTCGGGTCATTCCCGCAGTAGCAGTCATAATGAGAAACAACTCCCGCATAGTTGAAACCTTTAATTAAATACTGGCAAAGCTAAAATCCTACTCAATGAAATACAGTTTCTACGAGAGGCTCAGAAATTTACCTCCCAGCAACGAGAACAGCTTTTAATAAATATAAGGTTACAAGTGAATCACTGGCATAGAAATGGACGATTAAAAAGGTGTACAAAAAAAGCAATGCATGATTGAAGCAACGTAACTAAACCCTAGCTTGGACTCTTGCTTTCTAACTACCAACAACTGAGAGAGGATTAGCTACCTGACTGCCCACATAGACGGATACATTGAGTAACGAAGGCGCTAGTCGTGTCCAAGACAGAGGGGTCGGCATCTGAAAGAGTCTGGAGGGAGATTCTGACCCCCAGAGCTTTGGGGAGTCCGTCGTAGAAGCAACCTGTAAGCACAGTTTACTGTAACTGTAATATATACTCGATACTGTAACATATACTCAATACTGTAATATATACTAAATACTGTAATATATACTCAATACTGTAATATATACTCGATACTGTAACATATACTCAATACTGTAATATATACTCAATACTGTAATATATACTCAATACTGTAATATATACTCAATACTGTAATATATACTCAATACTGTAATATATACTCAATACTGTAACATATACTCAATACTGTAATATATACTCAATACTGTAACATATACTCAATACTGTAATATATACTAAATACTGTAACATATACTCAATACTGTAATATATACTCAATACTGTAACATATACTCAATACTGTAACATATACTAATACTGTAATATATACTCAATACTGTAATATATACTCAATACTGTAATATATACTCAATACTGTAACATATACTCAATACTGTAATATATACTCAATACTGTAGTATATACTCAATACTGTAACATATACTCAATACTGTAACATATACTCAATACTGTAATATATACTCAATACTGTAACATATACTCAATACTGTAATATATACTCAATACTGTAACATATACTCAATACTGTAATATATACTCAATACTGTAACATATACTAATACTGCAATATATACTCAATACTGTAATATATACTCAATACTCTAACATATACTCAATACTGTAACATATACTCAATACTGTAACATATACTCAATACTGTAACATATACTCAATACTGTAATATATACTCAATACTCTAACATATACTCAATACTGTAATATATACTCAATACTGTAACATATACTCAATACTGTAACATATACTCAATACTGTAATATATACTCAATACTGTAACATATACTCAATACTGTAACATATACTCAATACTCTAACATCTACTCATACGACAACAATGCTAGCTGTGTGCTGTGTGCTGTGTGCTGGGCGTCTCACCTAGATACTGCGTTCTCCACACTTTAACCCCAGACTTCCTTTCACAGTCCCCGGCGAGGTCCGTCCACCCGGCGTACTCATCTCCACAGAAACAGCTCGCCTCTCTCAACCCGGCGTAGTTGTATCCTGCAGCATATAGTATAGTATCCTGCAGCATATAGTATAGTATCCTACAGCATATAGTATAGTATCCTGCAGCATATAGTATAGTATCCTGCAGCATATAGTACAGTGTAGTGTAGTGTAGTATATAGTATAGTATAGTATAGTATATATAATATAGTGTAGTACAGTATAGTATAGTATAGCATAGTATAGTGTAGTATATATAGTATAGTATAGTATAGTATATATAGTATAGTATAGTATAGCATAGTATAGTATAGTATAGTATATAGTATAGTATAGTATAGTATATAGTATAGTATAGCATAGTATAGTATAGTATAGTATATAGTATAGTATAGTATAGTATATATAGTATAGTATAGTATAGCATAGTATAGTATAGTATAGTATATAGTATAGTATAGTATAGTATATAGTATAGTGTAGTACTTGTACCCTGTAAAATACTTGTAATACAGAGTAAGAAGTTCATACAATGCAATGCAAATACAATAAAATACAACACAATGCATAACTACGCAAAACACAGCCTGAGAGGCAGCATTACACTATATCAAAGTATTATTCTAAACACAGCCTGAGAGACAGCATTATACTATATCAAAGTATTATTCTAAACACAGCCTGAGAGGCAGCATTACACTATATCAAAGTATTATTCTAAACACAGCCTGAGAGACAGCATTATACTATATCAAAGTATTATTCTAAACACAGCCTGAGAGACAGCATTATACTATATCATAGTATTATTCTAAACACAGCCTGAGAGACAGCATTATACTATATCATAGTATTATTCTAAACACAGCCTGAGAGACAGCATTATACTATATCAAAGTATTATTCTAAACACAGCCTGAGAGACAGCATTATACTATATCAAAGTATTATTCTAAACACAGCCTGAGAGACAGCATTATACTATATCAAAGTATTATTCTAAACACAGCCTGAGAGACAGCATTATACTATATCATAGTATTATTCTAAACACAGCCTGAGAGACAGCATTATACTATATCAAAGTATTGTTCTAAACACAGCCTGAGAGACAGCGTTATACTATATCAAAGTATTGTTCTAAACACAGCCTGAGAGACAGCATTATACTATATCATAGTATTATTCTAAACACAGCCTGAGAGACAGCATTATACTATATCAAAGTATTATTCTAAACACAGCCTGAGAGACAGCATTATACTATATCAAAGTATTATTCTAAACACAGCCTGAGAGACAGCATTATACTATATCATAGTATTATTCTAAACACAGCCTGAGAGGCAGCATTACACTATATCAAAGTATTATTCTAAACACAGCCTGAGAGACAGCATTATACTATATCATAGTATTATTCTAAACACAGCCTGAGAGACAGCATTATACTATATCATAGTATTATTCTAAACACAGCCTGAGAGACAGCATTATACTATATCATAGTATTATTCTAAACACAGCCTGAGAGACAGCATTATACTATATCATAGTATTATTCTAAACACAGCCTGAGAGACAGCATTATACTATATCATAGTATTATTCTAAACACAGCCTGAGAGACAGCATTATACTATATCAAAGTATTATTCTAAACACAGCCTGAGAGACAGCATTATACTATATCAAAGTATTATTCTAAACACAGCCTGAGAGACAGCATTATACTATATCAAAGTATTATTCTAAACACAGCCTGAGAGACAGCATTATACTATATCATAGTATTATTCTAAACACAGCCTGAGAGACAGCATTATACTATATCAAAGTATTATTCTAAACACAGCCTGAGAGACAGCATTATACTATATCAAAGTATTATTCTAAACACAACCTGAGAGACAGCATTATACTATATCAAAGTATTATTCTAAACACAGCCTGAGAGACAGCATTATACTATATCAAAGTATTATTCTAAACACAGCCTGAGAGACAGCATTATACTATATCAAAGTATTATTCTAAACACAGCCTGAGAGACAGCATTATACTATATCAAAGTATTATTCTAAACACAACCTGAGAGACAGCATTATACTATATCATAGTATTATTCTAAACACAGCCTGAGAGACAGCATTATACTATATCAAAGTATTATTCTAAACACAGCCTGAGAGACAGCATTATACTATATCATAGTATTATTCTAAACACAGCCTGAGAGACAGCATTATACTATATCATAGTATTATTCTAAACACAGCCTGAGAGACAGCATTATACTATATCAAAGTATTATTCTAAACACAGCCTGAGAGACAGCATTATACTATATCAAAGTATTATTCTAAACACAGCCTGAGAGACAGCATTATACTATATCATAGTATTATTCTAAACACAGCCTGAGAGACAGCATTATACTATATCATAGTATTATTCTAAACACAGCCTGAGAGACAGCATTACACTATATCATAGTATTATTCTAAACACAGCCTGAGAGACAGCATTATACTATATCAAAGTATTATTCTAAACACAGCCTGAGAGACAGCATTATACTATATCAAAGTATTATTCTAAACACAGCCTGAGAGACAGCATTATACTATATCAAAGTATTATTCTAAACACAGCCTGAGAGACAGCATTATACTATATCAAAGTATTATTCTAAACACAGAGTGAGAGACAGCATTATACTATATCAAAGTATTATTCTAAACACAGCCTGAGAGACAGCATTATACTATATCATAGTATTATTCTAAACACAGCCTGAGAGACAGCATTATACTATATCAAAGTATTATTCTAAACACAGCCTGAGAGACAGCATTACACTATATCATAGTATTATTCTAAACACAGCCTGAGAGACAGCATTATACTATATCAAAGTATTATTCTAAACACAGCCTGAGAGACAGCATTATACTATATCAAAGTATTATTCTAAACACAGCCTGAGAGACAGCATTATACTATATCATAGTATTATTCTAAACACAGCCTGAGAGACAGCATTACACTATATCATAGTATTATTCTAAACACAGCCTGAGAGACAGCATTATACTATATCAAAGTATTATTCTAAACACAGCCTGAGAGACAGCATTATACTATATCAAAGTATTATTCTAAACACAGCCTGAGAGACAGCATTATACTATATCAAAGTATTATTCTAAACACAGCCTGAGAGACAGCATTATACTATATCAAAGTATTATTCTAAACACAGCCTGAGAGACAGCATTATACTATATCAAAGTATTATTCTAAACACAGCCTGAGAGACAGCATTATACTATATCAAAGTATTATTCTAAACACAGCCTGAGAGACAGCATTATACTATATCATAGTATTATTCTAAACACAGCCTGAGAGACAGCATTATACTATATCAAAGTATTATTCTAAACACAGCCTGAGAGACAGCATTATACTATATCATAGTATTATTCTAAACACAGCCTGAGAGACAGCATTATACTATATCAAAGTATTATTCTAAACACAGCCTGAGAGACAGCATTATACTATATCAAAGTGTTATTCTAAACACAGCCTGAGAGACAGCATTATACTATATCATAGTATTATTCTAAACACAGCCTGAGAGACAGCATTATACTATATCAAAGTGTTATTCTAAACACAGCCTGAGAGACAGCATTATACTATATCAAAGTATTATTCTAAACACAGCCTGAGAGACAGCATTATACTACATCAAAGTATTATTCTAAACGCAGAGTGAAGTTGTCTCACCACGGACTCCACAATACTTCACACAATCCACCTCTTTAATGACAAATCTCTTGCTTATTCCATCCCCAACACCTCTGTAACATCCCAGGTAGGCCAGAGTCTTAGCTGAAACACCGACCAATCATATTACAGCAGCCGATTCAATGAATAAATGTCAACTAGATGTATTGTATGTTTGAGTGTATATTTATAGCAATACATACGGGCAACTCCGGTTCGTATAACACTGTTTCTCCAAGTTCCACCACTAGCTAGAGATATGGGAGACGATTGACAGTCAAACTGGGGGCTCTCTATGTACCTGTTAAAGTCATCTCCGCAGTAACACAAGTAGCCATCTTGTAGGGCGCCGTACATGTACCCTGTCAACACCAGTACATAGTTATACATCTAATAGCACATAGTTATACATCTAATAGCACATAGTTATACATATAATAGCACATAGTTATATATCTAATAGCACATAGCTATATATCTAATAGCACATAGTTATACATCTAATAGCACATAGTTATACATATAACAGCACATAGTTATACATCTAATAGCGCATAGCTATATATCTACTAGCACATAGTTATATATCTAATAGCACATAGTTATACATCTAATAGCACATAGTTATACATATAATAGCACATAGCTACACATCTAATAACACATAGTTATATATCTAATAGCACATAGCTATACATCTAATAGCACATAGTTATACATCTAATAGCACATAGCTATACATCTAATAGCACATAGCTACACATCTAATAGCACATAGCTATACATCTAATAGCACATAGCTATACATCTAATAGCACATAGCTACACATCTAATAGCACATAGCTATACATCTGATAGCACATAGCTATACATCTCACCTTCCCTCTCGCAAAAGTTCAGACATGTTGGTAGATCTGACATGAAATCCGGCAGCCATATTCGATGACTCAGAGAATGAAGTGTAGCGTCTTTGAAGCAGCCTAATGACATCATAAAACCTTATTAGTGTTACACCATATAGCTAGTACTGTAGCGTTACACCATATACCCATATAGTTAGTACTGTAGTGTTACACCATATAGTTAGTACTGTAGTGTTACACCATATAGCTAGTACTGTAGCGTTACACCATATACCCATATAGTTAGTACTGTAGTGTTACACCATATAGTTAGTACTGTAGTGTTACACCATATAGCTAGTACTGTAGCGTTACACCATACACCCATATAGTTAGTACTGTAGTGTTACACCATATAGTTAGTACTGTAGTGTTACACCATATAGCTAGTACTGTAGCGTTACACCATACACCCATATAGTTAGTACTGTAGCGTTACACCATATAGTTAGTACTGTAGTGTTACACCATACACCCATATAGTTAGTACTGTAGTGTTACACCATATACCCATATAGCTAGTACTGTAGCGTTACACCATACACCCATATAGTTAGTACTGTAGTGTTACACCATATACCCATATAGTTAGTGCGGTAGATGGAGTTTATTTTAGTCCCTCCACAGGTGTTACTCTCATTGGCTGGACACTTCAAGTTACACATGTTGTCTGGATATCCTCCAAAGTATCCGTAAGAGTTACCACAGAGACACTTTGTTCTGCTCTGTAGCCCAGCGTACTTGAAACCTGCCGCAGGTAAAAAAATTAGTAACACTATGTAGAGTTAGTTCAATAGTTTATTGTTCTGCTCTATCTAGTATTCAGTAGAGTAGCAGACTTTGACATATTATGACACAATTTGACATATGATGACACATAATGACAAATAATGAGACTTATTGACACAGTTTGATACAGTATGACACATAGTGACACAAATTGACAAATCTTGACAGAGTGTGACACCAGACGCACCTCGCATACTACAGTATTCAATGCATCTTCCAACATCATTGAAATCCCCAAAGTCCACCATGGCTCCATTCAAGTCCCTTTGCCCAGGCTGAACCTCAAAACACCCCAGGTAGCTTCTGTTGCTGAAACCTATAACATGAAGTTACAGCTACAACTTATCCAACACTCAACATTTTAGCGCAATTCGACTAAAATCACGACAAACATTACCCCTTATCCTTTCCTGAACTTTTTTTAGTATTTTATAATTCCATGAAATACTGTACATGCTAGTAAATTCAGCGTTGTCTATTGTTTAGTTTCAGAGTTTACTAAGAATCGCTGTACTACGTACTCAGTTTCTGCTCTCTACCAGTTAACATACTCTTAGTTATAGAAGATACGAACTATTGAGGTGCTAACCAAAGCTCTTCTCTTGATACACTTCATATCTGTTCGGCTGCCAGCATTCTTCTCTGTCCTTCTTTACACACATGTAGTTGCAGCTGGCGTCATCGGCCACCCGGCCCTGTCCGTACTGATTGCCGCACGTACAGCGGAACTCTGCTAAGGCAGCGTATCTGTACCCTGAGTCATACATATGTTGATATATATTATATTATATACCTTTACTATTACAGTGCGTTAGACAGAGTATATGTTGATATATATTATATTATATACCTTTACTAATGCAGTGTATTAGACAGAGTATATGTTGATATATATTATATTATATACCTTTACTATTACAGTGTATTAGACAGAGCAAAGGTTGATTGTAGTCATCCACTGTGATAGGCTCGTTGTTCACATCTCTGGAATATTCCTGGTCTTTATAACATCCAAGATACTCCAGTTCAACTAAACATATATTCACAGGTATTACACACAGTTACACATAATGCAATAAATCAGTTTATTAGAATATATACATACTTACTACTTACTAGTATATTAGAATATATACATACTTACTAGTATATTAGAATATATACATACTTACTACTTGGCCATGTTTGTACCTCTTCCTCTGTTTTATGACCTTTAAAAGCAAAGAGCACATGAGAACACAAATCATAGAGAAGGGCACAGAGTTGCAATATGGAGTTATCATACTCCTATTACTCTGATATATTAGTAATATGGAGTTGTCTCACTCTTAATACTAACCCGGAATGTCAATTTCATAGACCAAGTAAGTCGCACTACTTCCACAGGAATAATTTCTGCCGGGACAAGGTATTGCGCAATACTTCTCATTCAGTATTCTACGTCTTTGGAATTTATCTCCACATGAACACCGTGTGCCTTCTCGCAACGCAATGTAGGAGTAACCTACAAATATGCTACAGTGTGCAGCTACAATACTAACCCTATATAGCGTGCAGCTACAATACTAACCCTATACAGCGTGCAGCTACAATACTAACCCTATACAGTGTGCAGCTACAATACTAACCCTATACAGCGTGCAGCTACAATACTAACTCTATACAGCGTGCAGCTACAATACTAACTCTATACAGCGTGCAGCTAATACTAACTCTATACAGTGTGTAACTACAATACTAACTCTATACAGTGTGCAGCCACAATACTAACCATACGAAGTACAGTGTGCAGAGCAACTAGATATTCTGTTGTTAATCCCCAAGTTGATGGGCTGACGACTCAGATCTGCATCCTCTGGTGTACCGTCATAACAGCCAATGTATGTGGTGTTCGGGTTATCTGCAGTAACAGCTGTGAATTCTACAAGTATACACCAGGTAGAGAGTATACACCAGGTAGAGAGTATACACCAGGTAGATAGTATACACCAGGTAGAGAGTATACAGGTAGAGAGTATACACCAGGTAGAGAGTATACACCAGGTAGAGAGTGTACACCAGGTAGAGAGTGTACACCAGGTAGAGAGTATACAGGTAGAGAGTATACAGGTAGAGAGTGTACACCAGGTAGAGAGTGTACACCAGGTAGAGAGTATACACCAGGTAGAGAGTTACCTGAAGAGTTGTACACGGAAAGTCTCCCCTCCCCACCACACCTGCCGTACTCTCCCGTACAGGTAACGTCACACTCACTCGTAGCTCTCTCCAACTTCGGGTTCATCTCGTCTCCACAATAACAACGATTCAGTTGTAGACCGGCAAAGTTGAAACCTGATCAGTAATATAACTGTTGTATGTGTGCATATATATTACTATATAGTTACATATATAGTAATATATATTACTATGTAAATGTCTATGGTGTACATATATATTACTAGAGTTTAATTTTACTGTTACTAGCATACAAAACCATGTCCTAAAATGTATCTTATTCTAATATGATGTTGCATGTCGCTTTCACCTTGTTCTGAAATATTTCACTTTGTTCTAAGATATTTTACCTTGTTCATAGCACAGTCTGCTGCATTCATTTGAAGTTAGTTCTAGAGATGATAATATTGGTGTCTCAATGAAATGATCCAGTATTTTGTCTGTGTAACATCCAACATAACCTTCCTTTGCTGCAAAGTAAAAATAAAAAGTGTATCGTAAATAATCAAGTTTTATCAAACTAAAACCAATGTGTACAACACACTGCGTACAATCTGTACAACACAATGTTTACAACACACTGTGTACAACACAATGTTTACAACACACTGTGTACAACACAATGTGTACAACACACTGTGTACAATGTGTACACTGTGTACAATGTGTACAACACACTGTGTACAATGTGTACAACACATTGCATATAATCACAACTCCACCAATACAAGCAGAGTACGTTGAACTAGACCTTGTATCTGGTAGACAGAGATATTCCAGAGAGCATACAGAGGGCTGTCACTTCCACAGTAGCTGTAGTCTCCTGCGCAGGTGAAGTTACAATCTCTTTCATTCAGACTGTGATAGGGCTGTAGTTTGTCTGTACAGGCGCAGTAGTCTCGCATCAGTCCCACGTACCGACTAGCAGCTGTAACAACACACAGGTTCTAAGGCTACAAGGTCAAACTACTAACACGTGTGAAGGTTAGTATGTCTATGACGCACTGCACTCACTATGTATCAACATTACACACTGTTTCTATCTTTTTATAAGACAAAAATGCAACTTTTAATCCAGGTTGCTAAACTGATTTGCTGACAGCATTCCACACCCACCATTAGTCTGTGAGCAGAACGCCATGCACTGGGAGACGCTGCCGTTGGACAGCGACATCGCGTGTCCATATCTGAACTCATTTCTTATCATAGAATAGTTGTAACATCCAAGATAGTCTCTGTCGACTGCAATGTAATTATATCCTGTATATTGAGTAATATAATCATATACTATATACTTGGTAATACGGTATAATATTATATACTATACACTTGGTAATACGGTATAATATTATATACTATACACTTGGTAATACAGTATAATATTATATACTATACACTTGGTAATACAGTATAATATTATATACTATAATGCTTACCATTTGCTGAAATGCTTTCTGTTCCACTGGACTCAACTGCAATTATTATGCAAAGTTTTAACAAATCAATTTAAGACAAGTAAGATACATTATTTAGTATAATTTGAGTACCCCACGAAATATTCACAGTATACTATTACTATATTATACGTTATGTCAGTTTTGACCTTAACATATAGACCCGTACCTCTTGTGTCGTAGACTGAGAGCTGTTCTGCCCCTCCACACATCTGATGTTTATCCCCAACACACTCTATGGAGCACAGTCTACTATCCTGTTTATAGGGTGGGTATATATAGTTCCCACACTCACATATAGTAGCCTGTAGAGACGCGTAATTGAAACCTACAATAACCAGCTTGGACATTTCCTTGGCTTTGATATGATATTTCTCTTTTCCATCAAATTTCAGTTTATTAAGGTTATTGAATAACATCTATGTATACATACACACACACGCACGCACGCACGCACGCACGCACGCACGCACGCACGCACGCACGCACGCACGCACGCACGCACGCACACACACACACACACATATATATATATACATATACATATATGTATACGTACACATATATGTATATTTATACGTAGTAAGTACACACATATATGTATACATATATGTGTACTTACATGTATATATTTATACATATGTGTATATGTACACGTACACACATATGTATACATATATGTGTACTTACATGTATATATTTATACACACCTGAATGCGAACAGAAACCAACACACTGTGTCACTGTATTGTAGCCATTTTTGAACTCTGTTCGAATTCTATTATATGAGGAGAAAAGCTTCTTGAAGCATCCCTGATAATTCTCCATGCCTACAATAGAAATTAGTGAGTCTACTCTACTACCCTACGAGGGTATCTACCCTACCATCCTATGAGGGTCTCTACCCTACTACCCTATGAGGGTCTCTACCCTACTATCCTATGAGGGTCTCTACTATCCTATGAGGGTCTCTACTCTACTATCCTATGAGGGTCTCTACCCTACTATCCTATGACAGATGAGAGAGATGTGTGAGAGACGCTCACCAAAAGGTGTCCTGTACATGGAGTTGGTTGTCTTCCCACCACAGCTTTGGTAAAGTCCCAGACATTTATAGCCACACTCGTTGTCTGCCCTTCTTCCAAATGACTTGATAAAGTTGCTGGTGCAGAAGCATTGAGTTGTGTTCTGTACTCCAGCATAAAAGAACCCTGTGAGAATAATATTCTACGTCAAACATAAACCAACAAACACCCATCAACACTTCAAACCCACACAGTCCTTCATATCTGAAAACACCTGGTCCCAGGCCAATTTAGATTCTTTAAAACCATTTATAATATCTATTTTTATTTCAGGTGCCATTTTTTCTACTAATAAAGTGTAACAATATTTTCAATCAACTGTATATATTCATGCAGAAGTATAAACTCACCCTTGTTGGCACAATATTCTACACAAGACACCACAACATTGCCTCTACCAAACTCCACAATCCCTTTCTCTGGATAGTCTCTCATTTTATAGCACCCGGCATAGAAGAAGGGTCTTTCTACAGTTAGAAAAGGGTAGGCTCTTCAGTAAACTACTGGGCCATTCATGTTCAAGTACAGTTCATTGTAATAATAGAATTTAAACATATTGCAAATTCCTTCATTACCGTATTTATAATCGGGTGGTACGGAAGTGTGCGCTTCACCTACAAAATAAAAAGTTATTTGTCAAATGGCTTGAACAATGAATAGATTGTTTTTGAAGGAGTACTTCATGGTTATTCTTTCTTGCATCAACAAATACAAAAATATGGCCAGGTAAATTTACCAACATTCAAAAAATATTGCCAAAATATAATTACAGAGCTAGTGAGCAAAACTAACATAAAGTATGATGTGTTTAAATTTCTGCTAAAAACGATTAATTGCTCTAACAACTGCTATAAATTACTTTATTAACTGCCATAAATTATTCTAATAATCTCTATAAACTAATACATGAATACAAATAAACATCAATATTACACTAGCACACTGGCAACAAGACCAATAGATATCGGTTGCCACGAATCAACTACAAATCCTGTGAAAAAGGAAGCAGCTTGCTGGTATATATGTTTGCTGTTACATACTTGAAGGAATATTACTTGGTGAAGGACTGGTAGACATGATATCACTTGTCCAGGGAGAAGTTGTCCGCAAACCTGTGACTGAGAAACTGTCCGCTAATAGCAAATAAATACAAATCAACATTACAAGACTCAATACATTTAGTAATACAGTGATAGTCACATTGCCCTGGATAGCTGCTGACTCGAGTGTTTGATCAGTTGACTAGGCTACTAAGAGTTATTGACTAGACTAGTCACTAGACTCAGTACATCAACTGAAGAACTTAGAATTGCTTGAGTTGACTCAAGTAGTTAATTTACTTTATTCAGATTCAACTTCAGCTAATGGACGTCTCTCTCTTGAACCAACATATTATAGATTATGATATACAACTACTAAGTCTGGTATTAATCTACTAACTTGTGAGGTAGACGGAGTTGGCTAAATATCCACCACATTCATTGCCGTCATCACAACGCATGTCACAAAAACGAGCATCTCCTCTACCATGGCTACCGTAGCTGTCTCCACAGAAACACATAGCTGCCTCTTGTATTCCAGCATACTTATACCCTGTGATTGTATAACATTACGTAGCAGTAGTAAAACACTACGTAGCAGTAAAACACTACGCAGCAGTAGTAAGACACTACACAGTAGTAAAACACTACACAGTAGTAAGACGCTACACAGCAGTAAAACACTACGCAGTAGTAAAACACTACACAGTAGTAAGACGCTACACAGCAGTAAAACACTACACAGTAGTAAGACGCTACACAGCAGTAAGACACTACGCAGTAGTAAAACACTACACAGCAGCAAGAGGAGTAACTTACTAGCCTGTAGGCAGAAGTTGCCACACGAGTTCACACTTTCCACCCTCCTGGAAGACTCATAGGAGAGATCTCTGGAACCAGATCTGTCTAGATAGCAGCCTACGTAGGTGAAGTGTGACAGTGACCCTGTTCAACATAATAAGTCAACGTCAGTAAACAAGAACTATTTGTGCGTGCGTGCGTGCGTGTGTGTGTGTGTGCGTGTAGGTAGTATAGTACAGTATTAAAAGAGGAACTGATTTTTTTGCACAGTCACCTTTGCTATATCCATCTGTAGTAGGAGGTGAAACACTTCTCAGGGGAACACTCAGAATCGCCTACAGAGAGAAGTGTAGAACACAATTCATTCTCAAAATTATATCAGGAAACAAAACAAAAAAATGAAAAAAATTCTGAGAAACTTTTGTAGCTTCTAATAACTTCTGAGAAATGAATTAACTTACAACAACAGCAACGATCACAGCAATGACCTCAACAATAGCTAGTGTGACGGCAGCTGCAATAAGCCATTGAGCTCTTCTAACCAGCTTCTTCTTGTAGAATTCCCCGATGCTAGTTTTTCTGGAGGTAAACGCGAAGTAGAGTCCAAAGAAAGCGCAGGGAAGGCAGCAAAATGTGGATATGATGCCGGCTATAAACCAGGGTGCTCCAAGACGGGTGCCACCCTGACTATGATGTGCTTGCCCTGAGGGCCCATGAGCAACATACTCATAGCTTGGATTCTCGTAGCTTAGAGGCTCGTAGCTTAGAGGCTCGTAGCTTGGAGGCTCGTAGCTTGGGGGTCGAGTACCAGGAGCTGCCGAGGCACTCAAGTCAGTCAGATGTATTGAACTACATGCCAATGAGTCAGATAATGAGCCTGTACCATCCAAAGTGTCCTTTTCATCTATTTTCTCCATAGCTTACCACTTTCTGTGTTGGTAGAATGTTTTGAAATGGAAAAAGATAATTTCAACTTCAAATGGCTAATCTAGAAACAAAGCTTTTCTCGACAAGTCCAGCCTGAGTTTATATACAGCTGCTTTAACCTAAGTCAGTAAGTGTTTATTTAAAGTGGCAGCATCAAAGTATAGGATTATTACTTAGTCAATAGTTGGTAGTAGCAGCATACAATAAGCTAGCTATTAGTAGTTACTAATCATTACTAGTTCCAGTTGTTGTTACTTGTTAATAATTACTAAACCAACTATTAACTAACAGCTAGTTTAGTAGTTACTAGTAACCGACTAATTTAGTAACTAGTAACTACTAGTTGTTACTAACTGAACTAATAGTAGTAGCTACTAACTAACTCTAAGGACCAAGCTTATCAAAATTACATCATGATTATGAAATGTACAATAACAAATACAATACTGAATGCTCAATACCGAATAGGGGTAACGGGGGGGGGGGGGGGGGGGGCACAACAGGTCGAATTTTGCATTTGTTGCTCTCATTCGTCTGTTTTTCAAGCTACTAGTTCAATAATCTCTAGTCTTAATGCTACATCTGTTGTCTATTACAGGTACCAGTTTGTTGTTTCTATCTTTCTTACAACTTTCAAAATAATGAAATTTTCATGACGAAAAAATCGGCCCATTGTGCCCCGGTACCGGGGTACAATGGGACACAACAAATATATTGAAACTTTGCAGATTTTGTTGCATCTGATCTTTATTTATTTAATATTACAAATAAATAAAAACATTCGTTCAGATCTAAAGCAAAATTTATGTTTTAGCTGTACAGTTTGTGCCACCACGGATAGCAGGGGAAGGAAAAATCAAACGCACATCACTCGGTTCTACGGTGCCATTATCATTACTGTTTAAAACTAAAATGTTTTTTTTTTATTTACACTTCAGAGGAACTTTTATCAGAAAAAAAAAGTTTAGTAACATGTGCTACAAAATTTTGAGTGGACTTTTTTCTATGAACTGTAGCTAAGGTGCATGGCTTCGGTTTGTGGCTGGAGTACGGAAGGGAGAGGGGGAGAGCGAATGAGCAAATCACAATTTATTTTAGTCAAATACATACATGTATGTTCCCTCTATGATATAATGTATAATGAATATCATGACTATCTACTAGTAGCAACAGCAGAGTGTTTTGTATTATGTATAAAAAAGCATAGCTTTAACCTCACCAGATGTATATATTATAGGGGAGCTTCACCTTGTAGTTTTGTAGTCTTATCATGATGTCTTTGATATTTTACAAAAAGGTCAGAAATGGCTATATCTATAGGTTTTAGTAACATTTCAACCCACTTTTTGGGCAAACAAACTAATAACAGTGATCAGGGTACAATAATCAGGTGGCCCATTGTGCCCCGGTCAGCGTGGCCCATTGTGCCCCGGATGGCCAAATTGAACATAAATGTGCCTAGAGGAAAATTTATTTTAGAGTTTGCTGTTATACTAGTTAAGCAATGTAGAGACAAGCAATGGTAACAATATCAGTAAAATCTAGGCTTGTTGCCTTTGAGTGTAAAACGTTATAGAGCTTTAACGACATCTTAAAAATTTTACAAAAAGTAGGTAAAAACAGTTTTTCACTCGCCTTTTCGACACGTATATTTTGCAAGTGTTGAAACTATAATGGCTGAATATTTATGTCAATACCTTTTTATGAAAAGAAATCACAACTCTAAGTCAATAAGTTCTCTCACAATTTGGCCGGCTTTTTGTACCCCTATGACCGTTGTGCCCCCCCTCCCCCGTTCCCCCTACAATTTGAATTACATAACAATAACACTATGAATATGACCAACTGCATCGATATGAATTCGCTTACTTATGAGCGTCAGCGTCTTCTAGTTCTAGCAAATTTGACATAGACAATAATTATAAGTGTAACAGTAAAGAAAACCATCTTAAATCATTATTAATTACCTTAAACTTAAGACTGAATCCAAAGTCAGAAGTCTTATTTACACCCTTCACCTTTGTTTCTCCAGCCGAGATTCGACTGGAAGATACTACCAGTGACAGTATTTAAATCAAAATGAGATTATCTCATGTGCATTTTTCACTAGCCGAGTGACTATAATTATAATATCATAATAATCATTATAATAACATGGTTACCGTAATCACTAATCACCATCACTTAACGGTAATGGAGTTCCAAAAGCTTTGCAGTATCAGTATGTGCGAGATACTGCATAAACGTTGAGTCGAAAAGCAGTGCATGAAGTTTCAAAAGACTAGTCACGAGTGATGTAAACACAATAGCTAGTATTCAATACTGTATTGTTATGCTATGAATAGCAAAAACTAACATTAAATAGCAAAATCAATATTATCTTTTCATCAAAAGTACGCAATATAAAAACAGCATGCGGCATGCTTTTCTAGTTTGGGTGCGATAGCATAAGTTCTTTATGTACGCGTCCTTATACAATTTCATTTGGGTCTGAGGCGTGAGGTTATTCATTTGTAGCGAGTGCACGTGATAATATTACAGAAATGTTCAAATTATTTCAAATCCACATTAGCTCAGAAAAAGCAAGCAATTATTACCATCTGCAATGTTTGTGCATCTCTTCAAGTATTAAAGTAAAGAAAAAACTCACCAGTATTGCAGTTTCAGTACCTACAGTATTGTATTATAATGTAATATAATACAGTGTGATACAATATTACAAAATAATATAATGTAATATAATATGATACAATACAAAATGATATTTAACTATATAATACAATATAATATGATGTAATATAACATAGTAGGCTATAACGAAATGGAATTGATATACTACAATAAAATATGGTGTAATAGAATATATTATAGTGTAATACAATGTAATATAACACAATGCAATATAGTATAATATGATATAGTATAGTACAACAAAAATGATACAATATAATACAATATAACATGGTGTAATATAGTATACAATATATCATGATATAAATCATAGGTATAATACAATAAACTATCAAGCATAATAAATTGCAATATAATATACCATGATACAATACAATGTAGTGTAATACAACATAATGTGGTGCAATATAATATAATATATCATAGTATAGTACATAAATATAATATAATATTGTATAATACAATATAAAACGATACAATCTTATACAATGAAGTATAATATATTGCATATATTGTAAAACAGTATCTGTATAAGCAGTAAGCAGGCTAGAAATTATATAAGTCTATTTCAAATCTTCAAAAGATAAAATCAGCAAGTTGTTTTCCATCAAGAAGTGATGTATAGCAATAATATGTGTCTATTATTATATGTGTCTATAATTCTAATTATAGAAAAGAATTAGATATTCTTTACAATATATCTAACAGCATTTTATCATATTGTTTCTAACAGCATTGTATCATACTGTTTCTAACAGCACTTTATCATACTGCTGTGACCAGTTGGAAATCATATAATTTGGATATTAAATTTGATGAATGGAAGTTGCAATTCTAATACTGCCCAATATTAAGAAAATGAAGGTGCATGATGTGGCAGGGTTTTCTCATACCTCATACCTCATACCTGAGATATTTAGTAACAGGTCAATGTGATTACGCAATTAGTAAGAGTTTGAGTTAGTTACGAGTGATCGAGTGATTAGCAGTGCCAACTGGAGTAACCGCTCACTTGTTACATACATTTCATACTCAATCATCGTGCATAGAACTTCTCTTTTTGATTGAAGTCTCACCGTTACAGCTTCGGTCTAATTTTTGGAAGAAAATGTTGAGCTGAGAAATGTCAAATTCCGAGATTACAAGTCAAGGAGTTGTGTTCTCAAACTCTTACTATTCTCCACCTCCCCCCTCCTATGACTGGGCTGTGCATAATGGCTTTTCTTTAGCCTTAGTTTTACCTGCGCATAGATTGGACGTGGAAGTAAATGTTTTATAGACAACTTGTTTGGAATAATTTATATATTATTTATGCGTCTGTAATCTACATTATTTATATATCTATATACTTGTACACCTGTTAACATTCTACATTAGTTATATATCTATATACTTGTATATCTGTTAACATTCTACATTATTTATTATATATTTATCTTTATAAACAACTCGTTTAACTTTTTTATCATTTGAACATCTCATGCATTATATATAGACTTACCATCTTTCGTATAGTATTAATGTGAGTTATTACATAATATATTACTCAAGCAAGCACAAAATAATTTTTATATTAAGAATCAAGCTGTAGCCATGACTTTCTCTAGGGCCACATACATGTATCACTGAGTGTATAATATTACTATTGTCAGATAAGCTCCTATATTGCACAACACTTCCAAAGCAACTAACTACCAATGGCTGTCATATATTGCCTGATGTAATATCCTGTAGCCCGCCACATGGGTTAGGCCCGATGATCAACAAACAGGTTTACCAGAACAGAGCACAGCCACACAGAAAAGAACGTGTCACTGTCCAGGGAAACCAGCAGCACTAACCATATTCTCTGCCTGTCTTACCCTGATACTAATTGCTATTGTGGCAGCTCCAATTGTGGTAAGTGACACATTGATTTAGAGCTCATTGTCAATTCACCTCCTAATCCGAATGTTGAATCTTCACACTGTAATACACAATGTGCATGACATGATTACATGTAATCTTACACTGTAGTATTTATGCCTTGCAGGTGACTAGTTTATTCATATTTCTGAGAGCTTACACGTTCTAGATGTTTGACAGAGGAGAAAATAGGTTTGTGTTTTACGCTTCTTCAATTTATAAATTACCTCGTTGTATTTAAATTTGCTTCAACTTTAAGTATGCAATATATTTAATAAGACAATAAAATTGATTGCAAACTTAGAGCTGTATTAGTGAGTAATAGCTGTTATGCTGTATATTTGGCTAATATCAGTTGCACTATGCTTAAGCAATTGGTAACCATGGTAACCTAGTTGAAAACAAAATAAATTGATTTATTCATAAAGTTCCTGAATGATTGCATTATCCTGATTCCTTGTTGCAATTCAGCTTCTCGTGAAATCAGTTTTTCTGTAACCATAGTCTGTGAAAACAAGGAAACCTTCACCAAAGTGGTGGCTTGGGAGATAGAAAGAGATTCCATCTGCTTGTAGGTCATGTGACATACACACAACTCCACCATGTATCACGACTTGAAAGTCAAGTATTACTCAAACTACTAAAATATATAAACTTACTAAGGATGTTACAATGAGCTGCAACTCTTACAGGTCTCAAAGGAGAATCCACATGCACACAGCACGTGACTGTATAGCTGAGTAAAGGTGGAACATACTATTGCCATAGTGCAATACATATATTATATTAAATATGCTATATTAAATAGATGACTTGTATTGAAAGCTATAGCATTGACAAGAGCTTCTTGCAGCTTTAATACAATCATTAAAGTTTCATGAGAGGTTATAAGTTCAAATCCTAGTGCAGGGCCATTGATGATGTCAGAGATGGTCACAGGGGAGAAGACTCCAGACTACTAGCAAATAATATGTAACTACTAACGCTACAGATAAGTCATCAACTTATTTTTTCATACCTTGTAATTCAAGATTCACATTCATATAAATAAATTTCACTAAAATCATGTGCAGTAGTGAGTTGTGAGACGCAAACCAAACTACATTTATTGTGATATAAATATAAATTAAACATACTTTAAGCTATCAAGGTTAAATAAAGTTAAGATATTGTATCAAACATTAGGATTATGTAACAGTATGAAATATTACAAGTTATTAATTTACCAACACTTTTAGTACCATATTGACATTATGGATATTGATAGTATAAAGTCTACCCTAATTACAACCAAATAAAGCAGTGCAATGTTAATGGTGGAGTGGGATCTCGTTGGTGCATAGCTTCACACAGTATGCTCCAACATTCTGCTAGAAACTCGTATTCTTATCAAACGTGGTGCTTATGTTAGACTGTTAGTACAGGGTATAGAGTTTTAACACAGGTGACTAGAATATCACTGTATTCTATACTATAGTATATAATATTACACGCTGTATAATATTATATACTGTAGTATATACTATTACATGACACAATAAAATACTATGGATTTGTAGACCTTTCTTAATTTTTTATTTTTACAAAAAACTAGTTGAAACTGCAACATCCATGCTTTATTATTCGGGATAAATATAATCTTCAAAGTAATAGGAAAGACAACTCTATAATATAAAATTTAGAACTTTAGTAGTTTATATTGTTATACTAAACTTACATATAAATTCGAGGGATGGCCAAAAATATGTTCTAAGAGTCAAATAAAGTATGACTATACGTTATTTACAAGATATCATAAGGGTTTAAAAGACATTTAGTCTAAGAGTTAGTACAACTTTTAGACTAAATATGTCACAACGCTGCTGACAGAAAGGTATTGCCCTTAATTATAGTCTTGTAAGAATTACAAACAAATTTTCTTAGTAGAAAGTTACTAGATATAATTATAATTATATTGATTTCTGTAAGACTTCATAGTATTACCATTTCATAATTATAATCCTTGCTAAGCAAACAAACTCAATTATGTTTAGCATAATATGCACTATATACAGCATGCAGTAGAGTCTTAGTTATTCTACCATATCCTTTAACAAAATAGCTTTCAACATAAATTTACTGTGACTATGCATTCACGTTAACTTCTTCTATGCTTCATTTTTTATGCTGATATGTGCCCACATAATTATATGTTCAAGTACTATATGCTTATATGCTTATGCGTTTCGTTTTCATACTAGCATGCCCTATGCTTATATGCTTATGCGTTTTCATACTAGCATGCCCTATGCTTATATGTTATATTCTCTGCAACAGTTAGCTGCTTAGCTAATATATATATGCTGATGATACAGATAATAAGCATACGTTTGCTTCTGATCAACTATAAAGAGTTCTTCCTCTTACAGCCCCATAATGCCTTAGCAGATATTACATAATATTCAGAATAAGTAATATTTGCCTTTGGTGCAGTTTAAGAAGCAAATCTTTAATTTAGTAAAGTTGCTTATGCAGTGCTGCAGTTAAATTAAAAACTCAACAACATTTTGTTTACTTAGTTTTGTCTGTAAGAAAGTATAATGTCAAGGACTGCATGGTTGCTATGGCAGCATCATCGCGTCATTGAACCTCTCGTCATACTCAGTAGTATAGAATTATGATTATAGATATTTGCATCTAATACAAGAGCGGGCTGAGTAGTAATAGGAGGTGTAGTGGCAGCGTAGTTGTAGCTAGTACCAGTGGGTAAACTCTTTACTCTGTACACCTTCAACCTCATAATCAGGTAATATACTGTAGTAAACATCAACTCTAAATTCTCTTTAAATAAACTTCCCTTAAATCAAACCCTCCTGTGTTAATTTCTTTTGTTATTCCGAAATTATTTATAGGAAATATAGAATTTGAATCACAAAGCTTCATTAGCATGTTTATATGAGTTTTGTTTCCTTTAAGGCTCCAGTCTGATTAGTGTAGAACTTCCATGGCCAGACAACTCCCTCTTCTGCTGCAACTTCCAGCAATCATCTGTTTAGTCGTAACAGTACTTGGTAAGCACCTCCCCAGTCTCATACAGTTTCTCTATCACTCTGAACTTTAAATACATGCGCCACTTTCCCTTCGTCACTTTGACACTGTTCCTTCTCCAGATGTTGGAGTAAGTTGTGACAAAACTCCCACATGTGCTGGAAGGTCGAGTCTGTTACAAGACTATGGGCTGTTCTGTAAGACGCAATCTTCGCTGGCAAACATGAGAGAAACTCAATCGTGCCTGGTGGAAGCCATTGCTCTAGATGAGAACAAGACATGCTCTGGCGTCAGCAACTGTACTGTAAGTTGTATTCTTTGTATTGAGAACTTAACTGTATATACTGACTTGTGTTAGAGACTTAACTGTATCTACTGACTTGTGCTAGAAACTTAGCTGTATATATTGACTTGTGCTAGAAACTTAGCTGTATATACTGACTTGTGTTAGAAACTTAGCTGTATATACTGACTTGTGTAAGAGACTTAGCTGTATCTACTGACTTGTGCTAGAGACTCAACTGCCTCTAATGACTTGTGCTGAAGACAACTGATTGTGTAGGAGGTGAACATTAGAGTAGAAGACAAGGAGTATGACTTTGAGAATCATATCTGGAGCTTTTCAGCCTGTTTCAAGAGTTCAATGCAGGTCAAGGTCTGTACAGACAACTCTGGTTAGTATTTAAATTTCTTAGTAAAATTATAGCCTTAGAGAGTGAATGCTGATTTCTACTAAAACTTTTGTAAGGCAGTTCTGCTGTACAGATTTAGTCAGATAGGCTTTCCTGTGAATATACCAGTGTATCTAACCACTCCTTAGCTGTACTATAGTTCAAACTTTACCTAAAAATAGTAAAATTTTAGCAATTTGTACAGCTTGGTCTATATACAACCTGTTCCGAAAATTTGCCAACATAAAGAGATAAGTCTGCCTTAGTAACATGATGAATTAAAACTCGCTATGACTGGTATATACACGGTATGCACCTTTATAGTAGATTAAATCTTGTAACACTGAAATTTTTTTTTTATTTAATTATGAGACGCAATATAATTCTATTTTATTTCAATTTGTCACAAAAAGCAGAAACAAACATCACCACGTCTGCTACCACCACACAGCCTGAGAACACAACTGAAACATCTCCTCCCACAACAACCACCAGCATCCTTACATCTGACAGCAGTGAAGAGGGTATGAAACAAATTCATTGAACTATCGTTTTACATTTCTATGTGGTACTATAGGCTACTAACTTATAGTTAACTATCATACAACTTTGTGACCTGTAGGAATGACTCTGGACGGGTGCTATGAAGGCTCCGTGACATTCACAGAAGACAATGAGTCACAGTCTGTCACAGTAACCTTGACCCATGAAGAGAATGGGAATGAAGTTAATTTTACTGCTGAAGTCGTTGGCTGCTGTTCGGAGTCCCACTGCAAAGTGAAAACTTCTTCTCGTGGGTTTGATTAGACGCAGTTTTCCATTTACTAGACAGAGCTCTCTACTTACTAAACAGAGTTCTCTATTTACTAGACAGAGTTCTTTATTTACTAGACAGAGCTCTCTACTTACAATAGACAGAGTTCTCTACTTACTAGACACAGTTCTCTACTTACTAGACGGAGCTTTTTATTTACCAAACAGAGTTCTCTATTTTGACAATACAGTTGCATGTAGAAGTAAATTATAAAGATGCTAGTATATATACATTAAGTAAGCTTAGAGTAGTGGTCTTCAAGTTAATAGAAAGTGTATTTAGGTTCCATGATATAATATTATTACACAATGCAATGGTATATTGAAGTAGTATGATATATATATAATACAACTTGACCTAACTCTCAGCAAACTTATTAATGTGCATATGAATACATATTGTATAAACAAGCTGTCTGGTTGCTATAGCAACGCTGTCAGCACTAATACAGTTTTTCTAAGAGGGTTTTTTTCTATAGCACTATAAGAATCAACTTTTAAAAATGCTGTTTGCTTAATATGTTTTATAAAACATCTACATAATTCATTTTAAATATACAGACATTTCATTCCAGAGGATCAATATTACTGACAAAAGTCCCTGATTATGTCAATATTATAATTAGAAAACTTCTTTCACGTGAAAATGTCACTTAATGATGGAGTATTTTCTAGAAAACTTGAAATGCAATTACGGGGACGACGACTCCACTAGAGAGGTGATGTGTTCCGATGCTTGTTTTACTGTCATCACTGAGGAAAGTGGAGAGGCAGAGTGAGGGAGTAGCAGTAATAGATTACCATAACTCTTCAGCTTTCTTATAATATACCCATATCAATATGCTCATAAAAGTAAAAAGTATAAAATATTCATGTAATGCAGTATTGAAATATGCTGCCACCAATAATGTGGTAACAGCCTTGGGCCAAATAAGATTGTAAAATATATAAAATGTAATATTTACCATGCTATATAATATGATATAATAATTTCTAAATCATATATAATATAATACATAATATTGTATAATACCAATATATAAAATAGTTTTGGACAAATAACAAAACTAGTGCACCTTTTTGCTTTGCCATCAAGCGAAAAACCGAACGCATTATTCGATAGTTTCCATAAGTTTATTTCTCAAAGGAAGTGAAAAATTTTTTATAGAGTAAAACATGGCTGCCTAAATGATTTCTCAGACGAGGAGCTGAAAGAGTTTGACGTTGATAAATGCTCTCTGGAGTATGAGGCAGGAATGTGTTTGGAGGCTGATGATAGCCAGGTAGCCTAGCAACCAATTATATACACAATCTCTGTTTGAAAGAGTTGGGTGACTATGGATATGAGTATATAGTTGGGTGAAATAGCTGAAGTAGCTTCAGTTGGGTAGTTCTAATGTTTGCTAAAATTTCATTATTGTGGTAACCAAATAACTGTTTTGCGACTAAAAATGATGTGACATAGAGCATGTGAAATAATTGTTTTGTTTTAAGAAGACATTGCTACAAGAGTATAACATCAATATTGATATTGTCTTTTCCCATGCAGGCATGTCTCAGATGTTGTATGAAATCTCTGTGTAATGATTGGACGTCAGCTGATGATATTCTGACCCAAGTTACTACTTCTGACTCTGGCTCAGTCTCTTTCTACTTCCCCGCACCTTTTATTCCAAGTGTGCTACTGACCTACAATCTCCTTTAGGAGAGTTAACTCTTTATTTTGCTCTCATGTTTCATTGTTATACTCTTTGCATTTCTAATGCAAACAATCCATACTGCTTATAACTAATTAATTTCTTTAATTCAATGGCTTGACGTAATTATTTTTCTAGTAACAGTCAATCTTCTAAATTTAACTTACATCACGTGTAAACTATAAAAACACTTTCAGATTACGTAGTATATTTGGTAGTAAATGTTTTCTTTCAATGCATGTTAATGCTTTAATAGGCAATAATTTTGATTAGTAACTCTTTTTATTTCTTTGGCAGTTTCTGGTAGTAAGACTGAACAATTGTAGTTCATGATATTCCCTGTGTTTATTCTGTTACAAATGGTAAACACATATATAAGCACCTTAACCTTACAGTAATTTATGATAGGCTTCTATGTGTGTTTGCTATAAAGTGTGAAGTTTTTACAATTTCTGTATCCAGCAACTATAATATCTTTGTTTCATTCTAACTGTTAACAAGATTGAATTTTTGAACAATTGAAATATTACGGCGTGTCAGCCTAACTTATGACGATAAATGGTGAGAGTGGAGGAGGTTATGATAGACTTAGCAACTCAACTTTGCTAAGTTCTTGAGGCGTCTTATGAAACTTCTCATTTATTTGATAGGCTCACGGGCTAATAAATCTCAACTAATCAGCTTCAGTTAGTTTCATTGAATGGATATAGATGCTAGGTGTAGTATGTACTATATATTTATATATATATATATATATATATATAAACACTCATTTTACTATATATATATATATATATATATATATATATATATATATATATATATATATATATATATATATATATATATATATATATATATATATATATATATATATATATATATATATATATATATATATATATATATATATATATATATATATATATATATATATATATGTTAGCTGTAGTTATATGCACTACATAGAAGCATTGTGTCATAAATCATAGCAAATAAATTAGTAGCAGAATTACATAACTTTACTTGATATGCTGGAAATATGCATTAAATAAAATGTTTAGCATATTAATTGTAGAATTGATGACATAAATAAATAAATAAACGTTATCAATGGATGAAGCAGCTAACATGGATAATGTGTGATCTTGCTATTTAGTAAAAATTTACACGTATGTAAACTGTTCTGTATTATATCTATTATCTAGGCACTAAAGACTCTGTAAACTGTTCTGTATTATATCTATTATCTAGGCACCAAAGACTGTTGTTCTTAGATAAGGGAAGACAATTCTGAAAAAATGCTTTTAGAAGTACAATTCTAATATTTTAAATAAGAAGTTTTGAACACAGTTGCAGCTTTGCAGTTCTAAAAAACGTAGTTTTTGAAATAACAAATCAACATACATCATCATATTTAGTGTGAGGGAACTACAATTATTTCATGCGGGTTATGCTAGCATTTTGTTCTGCTAGTAACGTAATTGTCAAGTTGCACTTTTTCCGTTAGTAGGCTAGATCTGCCCCTGTAAATTAGAGAAATTATTTTTAGACTAATACAAACATGATGAGTTAAAAATAAATTCTCAGTCGCACATTGTCAATGGAGGAATATATTCACATATATGTTGCAATCAATTCTTTTGTTAGACACCAAGTCACCATCTAGCATTGCTGCTATAAAGTTTATTGTTTTTCAACTGTAGTCAGGAATAATAGAACTATTGATATTTACCTCGTGACTGCTACGTATATAGCTGCTAAGTGGCTTAGTAAACAATCAAGCCTATGGAGTTTAGATATCATGTGAGTTCTACACAAGTGTTGAATAGCTTGTGCAATATTGGACCACGGTTCTTGAGAGGACTATAAATACATATTGCATAGTTGCACTTGTAATATAGGTACGCCGTAGTCTCACCTGTGTACAGAACGCTCTGGGTATATTGTCAAGGTAAGTTGAGTTATGTCTACTTTAATTTTACTTTTAAGTCAAAAGGAGTGACACATTTATTGAACCTGTTTGAATTTAAGTTTTGTATTCAGTATTGCATCATGATGTTAACTTATAGCTTATTATGTACCATTCCTTACTACTACTAGTAGTAGTACTAATACTACTACTACAAGTGGTGGTAGTACTGCAAGTAATGGTAGTACTGCAAGTAGTGGCAGTACTACTAGTAGTAAACACTGTAACTTGTACTATAGAAACTGCTCAGAGTATGACGCTTGAACCGAAATACGAGGAGAAGACTCAATATGGAATGAATGAACCCCCACCCCCTGCATATCCAGTAGCAGTGAATGGATCCGCCCCCTCCTCTGTGTACGGCAATGTGTACTCCACTCCCGGTTCCACTCAAGCTGGTTATGCCGCACCCACCGGTTATGCCGCACCCACCGGTTATGCTGCACCGACCGCGGCAGCGGCAGCTCCGACAGCGGCAGCTCCGACAGCGAATGGTAACAGGTCAGCCTACTACCAGAGCAAGAATGGAACTTACTGCAACGTTGTGGTACCAGGTGACCAGCTGCAGGCAGATGGATCTCTACCCCACGTAAGTACCTTGTCTCAAGTAATACTTTGTCTCAAGTAGTACTCTGTCTTAAGTAGTACTCTGTCTCAAGCAAGTACTCTGTCTTGAGTAAGTACTCTGTCTTAAGTAAGTACTATGTCTCAAGTAAGTACCCTGTCTCAAGTAAATACTCTGTTTCACGTAAGTACCCTGTCTCAAGCAAGTACCCTGTCTCAAGCAAGTAATCTGTCTTAATTAAGTACCCTGTCTCAAGTAAGTACCCTGTCTCAAGTAAGTACCCTGTCTCAAGTAAGTACTATGTCTCAAGTAAGTAACCTGTCTCAAGTAAGTACTCTGTCTCAAGTAAGTACTCTGTCTCAAGTAATTACTCTGTCTCAAGTAAGTACCCTGTCTCAAGTAAGTACTCTGTCTTAAGTAAGTACTCTGTCTCAAGTAAGTACTCTGTCTCAAGTAAGTACTCTGTCTCACGTAAGTACTCTGTCTTAAGTAAGTACCCTGTCTCAAGTAGTACTCTGTGTCAAGTAAGTACTCTGTCTTAAGTAAGTACTCTGTCTCAAGTAAGTACTCTGTGTCACGTAAGTACTATGTCTTAAGTAAGTACTATGTCTCAAGCAAGTACTCTGTCTCAAGTAGTGAGTCAACTGAGTCAGTTACATATAATCAGAGTGAATATTTAGTATAAAGGATCTTTGCAGGCTCCCATATTTATTACTGGGAACTGAGTGTAAGTAACATTGTACCTATATAACACTATATATTGCTGTGAAGAATATATAACACTATTATAATATATATTGTGTAAAACTACATTGGTTTTTAAGCTATTCCAGTGTCTTTTATTACTTGTGTAGGTTTTTACTGTATAAATATTTTATTTTATTGTCTCTGGTCAGATATAACAATTGAGGTTAGAATGTGATACTAAATTAGTACTGCTCAATAGTAGCCTGTCTAATCTTCCTTTAAGGAATACTGCAAGAACAATGCTATGCAGATTCTAATGTTACAGCTGCAAAACTTGTATATACCCTCCTTATATACTCATATATGTATGTACTGTATATACCCTCCTTATATACTCATATATGTATGTACTGTATATACCCTCTTCATATACTCATATATGTATGTACTGTATATACCCTCCTTATATACTCATATATGTATGTACTGTATATACCCTCTTCATATACTCATATATGTATGTACTGTATATACCCTTCTTATATACTCATATATGTATGTACTGTATATACCCTCCTTATATACTCATATATGTATGTACTGTATATACCCTCCTTATATACTCATATATGTATGTACTGTATATACCCTCCTTATATACTCATATATGTATGTACTGTATATACCCTCCTTATATACTCATATATGTATGTACTGTATATACACTCCTTATATACTCATATATGTATGTACTGTATATACCCTCCTTATATACTCATATATGTATGTACTGTATATACCCTCCTTATATACTCATATATGTATGTACTGTATATACCCTCCTTATATACTCATATCTGTCTGTACTGTATATACCCTCCTTATATACTCATATCTGTCTGTACTGTATATACCCTCCTCATATACTCATATATGTATGTACTGTATATACCCTCCTCATATACTCATATATGTATGTACTGTATATGCCCTCAATCTAACAACACCATAAGCTATTCTATGACAATGCATGGTATCTCCAATTTAGACTATTTTGTGCTGGCTTAGCTTAGCTCTGCTATGAGCAATACAATAGACTAGTTAGGGTGTTGAGTATGTCCATCATACATGCAGCCCACTGGACTATTGAATTTGCATCAATTAATTTGAGTTGCTATTTAAACAAGTCTTAAATAAAGCAGAGTGTGTATTCTGAATTGAAAGTTGAAACTAGTAAAACATATTACGTCATTCAACTTAGCTTACAACCAGGACAGAATAGAACCTGCAACCAAGATACTATTGATTCTTGTATTATTCATTTCATGTTTTGTTTAACTTATTTGCTCAGAAAGTTAAATTTATACTATTTCAATAAAATGCATTTTAAGAAGTTGGGAGAAAATGGTGTCAAGATATAATGAAATTATCTAGTTATGAAAGCAAATAAGTTAGCATGATGATATTGGGCGGAATAAAGCTATTTCAGTGCTGTGTTGCAAATAGCTAAATGCAGCATCCAGCTTTTTCTGCAACGACACACTAACAGAAACTGAGACACACTGCAACTGTGACCTATTAAAATGTGGCCCAAATATGATGAATAATTGCAGAAGTGTCACATAGCGTTCTGACACATAGTATTCTGACACATAGTATTCTGACACGTAGTATTGTGACACATAGTATTGTGACACATTATATTCTGACACATAGTATTCTGACACATAGTATTCTGACACATAGTATTCTGACACATTGTATTCTGACACATTGTATTCTGATACATAGTATTGTGACACATTGTATTCTGACACATAGTATTCTGACACATAGTATTCTGACACATATTATTCTGACACATAGTATTCTGACACATAGTATTGTGACACATAGTATTCTGACACATAGTATTGTGACACGTAGTATTCTGACACATAGTATTCTGACACATAGTATTCTGACACATAGTATTCTGACACATTGTATTCTGACACATTGTATTCTGACACATAGTATTCTGACACATAGTATTCTGATACATAGTATTCTGACACGTAGTATTGTGACACATATTATTCTGACACCTAGTATTGTGACACATAGTATTGTGACACATAGTATTCTGACACATAGTATTGTGACACATAGTATTCTGACACATTGTATTGGGACACCTGGTATTTCATTGCAGACGTGTCACCATCACTCAAAGATATGGTTCTACATATCTCTCTGTGCCATCATCCTATTCTTTCCGCTGGCCATCCCCGGGGCGGTGTTCGCACACAAAGCTCGACAAGATGCTAAGAGGGGAGACAAACTCGCTTACAAGAAGCATTTGAGAATCTCTCATGTTCTCACCGGGATAGCCATCGGTTTCGGGATTTCCTCCATTGCAAATGTCACAGCAAGAGTTAGTTTTCATGAAAATCAGCAAAACATTGGCCGACATGTTTTAATAAAAGCCACACTGAGTTCAATAATTTAGTTTATTTTATTGAAAGAAGAGAATAGCATTATAAAAGTAGTATAAGTAAGTTATGTTGAGCAGTGCAACAAGTATTTTGAGTGAGCCAACAAGCAAAGCATGTTATACGATTTGGTTATTGAACACATGATGAAAATAGATTGCAACTCAATAATTCCATCTGTACAGGCTATACATATTCTATTACTGGACGTTATCATACAAATGTTAGTCATGAAATATCCCAAGCTTTTTAATTTTAGTGGAAATTTTGATTTAGGGTGCGGGTTGAAATTCTCACGAGAACATAACTTCTTATGCTACATTTGTAATCTAGTACAATGGCTTTTCTCAAATTCTCCATTACTGCACCTACTTCTCTACAATGCAATACAAATTTATTTATCAGACAAATAAAATATTGTAGATTCCCCAGTTTGTAAAAAAAAGTACGGTGATTTCATATGGAGGGTTAGAGAAGAGATTGGTACCGAACTGGACTAGTGAGTATAATATTAGTATAGAACTGTAAGTATAGTATAGAACTGTAAGTATAGTATACACTGTAAGTATAGTATATACTGTAAGTATAGTATATACTGTAAGTATAGTATATACTGTAAGTATAGTATACACTGTAAGTATAGTATACACTGTAAGTATAGTATAGAACTGTAAGTATAGTATAGAACTGTAAGTATAGTATACACTGTAAGTATAGTATACACTGTAAGTATAGTATATACTGTAAGTATAGTATATACTGTAAGTATAGTATACACTGTAAGTATGTAGTATACACTGTAAGTATAGTATACACTGTAAGTATAGTATAGAACTGTAAGTATATTATATACTGTAAGTATAATATACACTGTGAGTATAGTATACACTGTAAGTATAGTATATACTGTAAGTATAGTATACACTGTGAGTATAGTATACACTGTAAGTATAGTATAGAACTGTAAGTATATTATACACTGTAAGTATAGTATACACTGTAAGTATAATATACACTGTAAGTATAATATACACTGTAAGTATAGTATAGAACTGTAAGTATAATATACACTGTAAGTATAGTATACACTGTAAGTATAGTATAGAACTGTAAGTATAGTATAGAACTGTAAGTATAGTATAGAGCTATAAGTATAGTATACACTGTAAGTATAGTATACACTGTAAGTATAGTATATACTGTAAGTATAGTATAGACTGTAAGTATAGTATACACTGTAAGTATAGTACATACTGTAAGTATAGTATACACTGTAAGTATGTAGTATACACTGTAAGTATAGTATACACTGTAAGTATAGTATAGAACTGTAAGTATATTATATACTGTAAGTATAATATACACTGTGAGTATAGTATACACTGTAAGTATAGTATATACTGTAAGTATAGTATACACTGTGAGTATAGTATACACTGTAAGTATAGTATAGAACTGTAAGTATATTATACACTGTAAGTATAGTATACACTGTAAGTATAATATACACTGTAAGTATAATATACACTGTAAGTATAGTATAGAACTGTAAGTATAATATACACTGTAAGTATAGTATACACTGTAAGTATAGTATAGAACTGTAAGTATAGTATAGAGCTATAAGTATAGTATACACTGTAAGTATAGTATACACTGTAAGTATAGTATATACTGTAAGTATAGTATAGACTGTGAGTATAGTATACACTGTAAGTATAGTATAGAACTGTAAGTATATTATACACTGTAAGTATAGTATACACTGTAAGTATAGTATACACTGTAAGTATAGTATACACTGTAAGTATATTATACACTGTAAGTATAGTATACACTGTAAGTATAGTATACTTACAGTGTATAGTATACACTGTGAGTATACTATACACTGTAAGTATAATATACACTGTAAGTATAGTATAGAACTGTAAGTATAATATACACTGTAAGTATAGTATACACTGTAAGTATAGTATACACTGTAAGTATAGTATAGAACTGTAAGTATAGTATAGAGCTATATAAGTATAGTATATTCATATAATATCAGTGTAATATATTATATGTTGCCAGCATCTGGTAGTTATATTGGCTGTTACGCTGACGACCCAGCAGATAGAGATCTGAATGGAGAAGTCATGTCTGGCCTTACAAAGGAAGAATGTCTCACCTATTGTGCGAACAAAGGTAGGGATACCATAACCCGCTGGTTTATGTCTTGTGTCTCAACAGAACAGCTGGAGTTATTCTTCCTCTGGTTTATTCTATATAATGCTGTTGATAACCACTATTCCAACTTCCAGGATACAAGTATGCAGGGCTACAAAGTGAAACAGACTGCTACTGTGGACAAGAGTTTGATAAACACGGTAAACTTGACGACTCAGACTGCGACTACGAGTGCCCTTCTGACCCAGACTTCTCTTGTGGAGGAAGTTTCAAGAACTCAGTCTACAGAACTCACTACCTAGGTAGAGTAGCAGTATACTGTACTAATACCTAGGTAGAGTAGCAGTATACTGTACTAGTACCTAGGTAGAGTAACAGTATACTATACTAATACCTAGGTAAAGTAGCAGTATACTATACTAATACCTAGGTAGAGTAGCAGTATACTGTACTAATACCTAGGTAAAGTAGCAGTATACTATACTAATACCTAGGTGAAGTAGCAGTATACTATACTAATACCTAGGTAGAGTAGCAGTATACTGTACTAATACCTAGGTATTAGTACAGTATACTATACTAATACCTAGGTGAAGTAGCAGTATACTGTACTAATACCTAGGTAGAGTAGCAGTATACTGTACTAATACCTAGGTAAAGTAGCAGTATACTGTACTAATACCTAGGTAGAGTAACAGTATACTATACTAATACCTAGGTAAAGTAGCAGTATACTGTACTAATACCTAGGTAGAGTAACAGTATACTATACTAATACCTAGGTAGAGTAGCAGTATACTGTACTAATACCTAGGTAAAGTAGCAGTATACTGTACTAGTACCTAGGTAGAGTAACAGTATACTATACTAATACCTAGGTGAAGTAGCGGTATACTATACTAATACCTAGGTAGAGTAACAGTATACTATACTAATACCTAGGTGAAGTAGCAGTATACTATACTAATACCTAGGTAGAGTAGCAGTATACTGTACTAATACCTAGGTATTAGTACAGTATACTATACTAATACCTAGGTGAAGTAGCAGTATACTGTACTAATACCTAGGTAGAGTAGCAGTATACTGTACTAATACCTAGGTAAAGTAGCAGTATACTGTACTAATACCTAGGTAGAGTAACAGTATACTATACTAATACCTAGGTAGAGTAGCAGTATACTGTACTAATACCTAGGTAAAGTAGCAGTATACTGTACTAATACCTAGGTAGAGTAACAGTATACTATACTAATACCTAGGTAAAGTAGCAGTATACTGTACTAATACCTAGGTAAAGTAGCAGTATACTGTACTAATACCTAGGTAGAGTAGCAGTATACTATACTAATACCTAGGTAAAGTAGCAGTATACTGTACTAATACCTAGGTAGAGTAGCAGTATACTGTACTAATACCTAGGTAAAGTAGCAGTATACTGTACTAATACCTAGGTAAAATAGCAGTATACTGTACTAACTACCTAGGTAAAGTAACTGCACACTATTAGGCAAAATATTACAGCTCTTTTTTAGAGTTGCCTTTCCTCTCTCTAGTATTTTTACTTGGTCCTAGTAATTAACTCGTCTTTATCCAAGAGTGCTGCCTTATGCAGGATGTTATGACGACTACAATGGAGATGCTGTCGACCAGTTCAGCTACATCATGCCCTCTAGTAACGCTACTCAAGATACGTGTATATCCAGGTGTATGCAGGAAGGTATGTTCTAACCAACATCCACGTGTATATCCAGGTGTATGCAAGAAGGTATGTTCTAACCAACATCTACCTGTATATCCAGGTGTATGCAGGAAGGTATGTTCTAAGAAACATCTACCTGTATATCCAGGTGTAGGCTGAAAATCTACTAGTCTCGCTGCTTACATAATTTCTTTGCAGTTAAAAAACAATTTTCAACACTAAGTGCAAAACAAGTATGAATAATATATTCATCAATACATGTGAGGTAGCTTTAGTGACTGTGCGCTGCTAATGAATAACACCAACCACTCTGCTGTCAGGTTATGAGTTTGCTGCCATCAAAAATGGAGAAGAATGCCAGTGTAGCAACGATCCTAACAGAGATGGTGAAGCAGATATCGGCTCCTGTAACGTCGCTTGTGAAGGGAACGCCGACTTTCTGTGTGGAGGGAAATTCAAGAACTCGGTCTATAAAACTGATTATAACAGTGAGTCGTGCTTTAGACATGCATATGTGTAATAGAATATGATATAATATGACATTCTATAATAAAATATAATATAATATGAAACAACATGCATTGTTTTCCTAGACATAGAAATAATAGACAACTACCTTGGTTGCTATGACGACGATGTGAATGATAGAGACATGGATGAACACTACTTTGATATTGATGGCATCGATGATTCTGAGAAATGTGTTGAAGCTTGTGGGCACTTGGGTACGTCTTAGTACACTTTCATTATACATTCTGTTGCAATGTAAGTTACAAGTTACAAGTTACAAGTAATATACTGTGTAGGATACAAGTAATATACTGTGTAGGTTACAAGTAATATACTGTGTAGGATACAAGTAATATACTGTGTAGGTTACAAGTAATATACTGTGTAGGATACAAGTAATATACTGTGTAGGATACAAGTAATATACTGTGTAGGTTACAAGTAATATACTGTGTAGGTTACAAGTAATATACTGTGTAGGATACAAGTAATATACTGTGTAGGTTACAAGTAATATACTGTGTAGGATACAAGTAATATACTGTGTAGGTTACAAGTAATATACTGTGTAGGATACAAGTAATATACTGTGTAGGATACAAGTAATATACTGTGTAGGTTACAAGTAATATACTGTGTAGGTTACAAGTAATATACTGTGTAGGTTACAAGTAATATACTGTGTAGGTTACAAGTAATATACTGTGTAGGTTACAAGTAATATACTGTGTAAGTTACAAGTAATATACTGTGTAAGTTACAAGTAATATACTGTGTAGGATGCAAGTAATATTCTGTGTAAGATACAAGTAATATTCTGTGTAAGTTACAAGTAATATACTGTGTAGGTTACAAGTAATATACTGTGTAGGATACAAGTAATATACTGTGTAAGATACAAGTAATATACTGTGTAGGATACAAGTAATATACTGTGTAAGTTACAAGTAATATACTAAGTAAGTTACAAGTAATATACTGTGTAGGATACAAGTAATATACTGTGTAGGTTACAAGTAATATACTGTGTAGGATACAAGTAATATACTGTGTAGGTTACAAGTAATATACTGTGTAAGTTACAAGTAATATACTGTGTAGGTTACAAGTAATATACTGAGTAAGATACAAGTAATATTCTGTGTAAGTTACAAGTAATATTCTGTGTAAGTTACAAGTAATATACTGTGTAAGTTACAAGTAATATACTGTGTAAGTTACAAGTAATATACTAAGTAAGTTACAAGTAATATACTGTGTAGGATACAAGTAATATACTGTGTAAGATACAAGTAATATACTGTGTAAGTTACAAGTAATATACTGTGTAAGTTACAAGTAATATACTGTGTAGGATACAAGTAATATACTGTGTAGGTTACAAGTAATATACTGTGTAGGATACAAGTAATATACTGTGTAGGTTACAAGTAATATATTGTGTAGGATACAAGTAATATACTGTGTAAGTTACAAGTAATATACTGTGTAGGATACAAGTAATATACTGTGTAGGTTACAAGTAATATACTGTGTAGGATACAAGTAATATATTGTGTAAGTTACAAGTAATATACTGTGTAGGATACAAGTAATATACTGTGTAGGTTACAAGTAATATACTGTGTAGGATACAAGTAATATATTGTGTAAGTTACAAGTAATATACTGTGTAGGTTACAAGTAATATACTGTGTAAGTTACAAGTAATATACTGTGTAGGTTACAAGTAATATACTGTGTAAGTTACAAGTAATATACTGTGTAAGTTACAAGTAATATACTGTGTAAGTTACAAGTAATATACTGTGTAAGTTACAAGTAATATACTGTGTAGGATACAAGTAATATACTGTGTAGGTTACAAGTAATATACTGTGTAGGATACAAGTAATATACTGTGTAGGTTACAAGTAATATACTGTGTAGGATACAAGTAATATACTGTGTAGGATACAAGTATGCTGGTGTCCAATTCGGAGAGACATGTTTCTGTGGCAATGAATACGGAAAGCACGGGGAACTTGCTAAGAGTGGGTGTAAGGATGAATGCACCGCAAACTGTGCTGGAGATGAGGCTAATTACATTTACAGAACTCGCTATATTGGTAGGATGTCAACTAAACAATATAATATGTAACATAATTTTATGTTATATATCGCAGTATAATATGTAACATAATTATATATAACATATTATATATTGTATTATAATATATTGCATACTAATGTACCTCATGATATATTAATATATAATATCTCATCTATTACTGTATTATATGATATAATATTATTTTAAATCAGATTCTATATTAAAAAATTGTACTATATATTGTTATATAAAATTACATAATATATTGTTATACTACATTCTATTATATATTGTTATATTATATTATATTATATTATATTATATTATATTATATTATATTATATTATATTATATTATATTATATTATATTATATTATATTATATTATATTATATTATATTATATTATATTATATTATATTATATTATATTATATTATGTCAGGCTGCTTCCCAGACAAAGAGCAAAGAGCTATGAGTCATGAAATAGACATTGACTCTGACCAGAATGAACCAGCCACTTGCATAGAGCTGTGTGAAGCCGCAGGTGAGAGGTCAAACTTCTAGTATATTACAACTACATGACTTTGTCCATGCTCTTACATAGACAGCTGCATCTATACTACAACTGTTACAACTATAACCTTTCTCACTTGGACAGCTGCATCTATACTGCAACTGCTACTTCGCCAATCTCAGTATTGCTACATGCTGATGCAACAATAAATTCTCTTACAGGTTACCAGTTTGCTGGCGTAGAGGACGGCGACCAGTGTTACTGCGGTAACAACCCCAACAGGTACGAGCAGGTGTCTGAAGACGAGTGTAACAGGCAGTGTTCTGGCAGCACTAAGCACACCTGTGGCGGCTCCTGGAGAATCTCCATATTCAAGACACAAGCAGATTACGATTAAAGTGCCATAATGTTAGCTAGAGAAATAGATCAATATTAATTGTATATTCTTATTGTTTTCAAATCTGTGTTTGTTTTCTTTTCTACTTGGACTTTACTTGTAAATTACCTGAAATTTTAACTTTTTTATTCATGACTTGCTGTATTTGAATATTTTTCGTGCATCATCATTTTACCAGGTGGCAATAATGTTTATCTGGTGGCAGTAATATTTACCAGGTGGCAGTAATGTTTACCAGGTAATAATGATGGCTGATGCCTATTTTAATTTTGTTTGTGCAGAGCTATGCTGTGATAAAATGAATCATTGAAAGCAATTTTAATGCTTCTGTTTTTCAATATTTTTTCTCAAAGTTAATGTATTTTTTAGTGAATTTTAGTAGCAGAAAATAAATTTTTTAATCTATTTTTGTAAATAAAGGTGTGATGATGTGGAAATTCAGCTTCAAAAATTAGCTTCCAAAAGAGGGTTCAAGTGTTTAGCTGTGAAGTCTTGTACAAATGATTAAAAGCCACGTTGTTTTAAAGCTTAATGTAAAGTTAATACCTTGAAGGTTGTAAACATTTAGCATAAGAAAGGTGAACGACTAGAAGTGCGTTGACACTGTCAATACAGGAAAGTGCTGGAGATCAATAGAGACTCAAGAGTTTGTTGCATGTAATCAAACTGATTAGTTATTGATTCACTGAAACAAGTAATTCTCTATTTATATGCTCTTCAAGTTCAACAACTGCTGCCGAATAAGTTTTAGTCTTTCTATATTTCAGAGCAAACAATTCATGCGTTGTTTGTTTCAAATACAGCCATAGAAAACCTTGTTCTAAATGAATCTGACATAATTAAAAATACAGACTCTACCTGGACACTGTATTATGTCTATACAGTTGAGGAAGGCAGGTTTTAGCATGCAGCTGCTATGAAACAGAGACTGTGATAGCACCAATACCTGAGATATATTTTCAAGGGGCTCAACTTTGCTGTCTGTTGCTTCCTAAAGAGGACCATGGACAAGAATGAGTACACTGGGGACTCTGCTCCAGCACCGGTGAAGGCACTGGATCCATTATATGGCAGCAGGGTGCTGGTCACAGAGGCAGCGGGAGAAGAGAACCTGTATGCAGATCCACCTGCACCAGTTCAGGCAGAGGTTGTGTCTGCTGACTCCCCACAGCTACCACGAGTTCCTGGTGATCCTGTGAACTCTTACTGTGGCCCTGACCCACCCACCCCAGTCTTAGCAGAGAGTCTCAGCACAACTTACCAAGTTTCACAGTCTACTTCAGCCCCAACCCAGTTCTCTGTCACAGAAGGAGGTGTTACAGTTCAACAGGTTAAGTGCTATTAAATTAGTCCTTCTATAGTTTGTAATGATAGTGCTATAGTTAGTAATGATAGTGCTATAGTTAGTAATGATAGTGCTATCGCTTGTAATGATAGTGCTATAGTTAGTAATGATAGTGCTATAGTTAGTAATGATAGTGCTATAGTTAGTAATGGTAGTGCTATAGTTAGTAATGATAGTGCTATAGTTTGTAATGATAGTGCTACAGATAGTAATGATAGTGCTATAGTCAGTATTGATAGCGCTATAATTAGTAATGATAGTGCTATAGTTTGTAATGATAGCGCTATAATTAGTAATGATAGTGCTATAGTTTGTAATGGTAGCGCTATAGTTAGTAATGATAGTGCTATAGTTAGTAATGATAGTGCTACAGTTAGTAATGATAGTGCTATAGTTAGTAATGATAGTGCTATAGTTAGTAATGATAGTGCTATAGTTAGTAATGATAGTGCTATAGTTAGTAATGATAGTGCTATAGTTTGTAATGATAGTGCTATAGTTAGTAATGATAGTGCTATAGTTAGTAATGATAGTGCTATAGTTAGTAATGATAGTGCTACAGTTAGTAATGATAGTGCTATAGTTAGTAATGATAGTGCTATAGTTTGTAATGATAGTGCTATAGTTAGTAATGATAGTGCTATAGTTAGTAATGATAGTGCTATAGTTTGTAATGATAGTGCTATAGTTAGTAATGATAGTGCTATAGTTAGTAATGATAGTGCTATAGTTTGTAATGATAGTGCTATAGTTAGTAATGATAGTGCTATAGTTAGTAATGGTAGTGCTATAGTTTGTAATGGTAGTGCTATGCTATAGTTAGTAATGATAATTTAACAACATCAACTGGGATTTTACCATTTGTTGATAAGTTCGTATATTGACAACAAAACCGCTAATCAGTTTGTGATTGTTTAGAAAATATATTCCTAACAGTAACTAGCAGGTACTTGTGAGAGAGAGTAACTATGCAGGTACTTATGCTGTGTCCCTCAACCATCAGCACATATATGCACAAGCTCCAACTTGCCTATTCTACATAAATGAATTGTTTTTTACTTCTAGTTTTACGAAGACTTGATAGAAAAACATTAAATAGAAATGTATGTCTTGCAGTAGGTGTAGCGTTTTGATGGAACTATTTAACCTATTCAATTTTCCCACTGCTGCCTAGGTCAGCGCTGCCGCATCTGTTTGCTGGCTGGTAATCAGCATCTTCTCAGCAATCCTTTGCTGCCTGCCTCTCGGTGTTGCCGGAGCAGTTCTGTCGTGTGTCGCCATTACAGACGCCAAGAGGCAAAACAAGGAAACATATCAAGCAAGGCTCTGTCAAGCTAGAATAGTAACAGGAGTTGGGATTGGTCTCGGTTTGGTTGGACTGGTAGCAGGTCTTCTCTCCGGTGTATGTAGACTTGAGTAGTTGTGTAGAGTGTATGTAGACTTGAGTAGTTGTGCTGAGTGTATGTAGACTTGAGTAGTTGTGTTGAGTGTATGTAGACTTGAGTAGTTGTGTAGAGTGTATGTAGACTTGAGTAGTTGTGCTGAGTGTATGTAGACTTGAGTAGTTGTGTTGAGTGTATGTAGACTTGAGTAGTTGTGTAGAGTGTATGTAGACTTGAGTAGTTGTGTAGAGTGTATGTAGACTTGAGTAGTTGTGCTGAGTGTATGTAGACTTGAGTAGTTGTGTAGAGTGTATGTAGACTTGAGTAGTTGTGTAGAGTGTATGTAGACTTGAGTAGTTGTGTAGAGTGTATGTAGACTTGAGTAGTTGTGCTGAGTGTATGTAGACTTGAGTAGTTGTGTAGAGTGTATGTAGACTTGAGTAGTTGTGTAGAGTGTATGTAGACTTGAGTAGTTGTGCTGAGTGTATGTAGACTTGAGTAGTTGTGTAGAGTGTATGTAGACTTGAGTAGTTGTGTAGAGTGTATGTAGACTTGAGTAGTTGTGCTGAGTGTATGTAGACTTGAGTAGTTGTGTAGAGTGTATGTAGACTCGAGTAGTTGTGCTGAGTGTATGTAGACTTGAGTAGTTGTGTTGAGTGTATGTAGACTTGAGTAGTTGTGCTGAGTGTATGTAGACTTGAGTAGTTGTGCTGAGTGTATGTAGACTTGAGTAGTTGTGTTGAGTGTATGTAGACTTGAGTAGTTGTGCTGAGTGTATGTAGACTTGAGTAGTTGTGCTGAGTGTATGTAGACTTGAGTAGTTGTGCTAAGTGTATGTAGACTTGAGTAGTTGTGTAGAGTGTATGTAGACTCGAGTAGTTGTGCTGAGTGTATGTAGACTTGAGTAGTTGTGTAGAGTGTATGTAGACTCGAGTAGTTGTGCTGAGTGTATGTAGACTTGAGTAGTTGTGCTGAGTGTATGTAGACTTGAGTAGTTGTGCTGAGTGTATGTAGACTTGAGTAGTTGTGCTGAGTGTATGTAGACTTGAGTAGTTGTGCTGAGTGTATGTAGACTTGAGTAGTTGTGCTGAGTGTATGTAGACTTGAGTAGTTGTGCTGAGTGTATGTAGACTCAAGTAGTTGTGTAGAGTGTATTCCTGTGTGTTCTGAGCTCTACCTGACCCGTATACTCTCAAAGAAATATTCACCATGCTATACAGACTCCTAGAAGTATGAATGTTATAATTCTATTTACCATTTTACAGCTATTACTGACATTTTCCTCGAGACGATATGATGAACCCCTGGTATTTGACTCTGGAGTCACCATAAACCAACCATGGGATGGTAACAAAACCCATATAATGATTATTTGCTTCTTTGTGCATGCTTACTTTGCTAAATACATTATTTGAATTCTACAATACGTAGCAGTTGGAGGTAAATAGATTCTACAATAGTTAGCAGTTACAGGTGAATGCACATCCGTTCTTTTAGATCAGGGGGTGTATTTGGGATGTTTTCAAGATGTTGATGGCTCTGTGCAACTTGATGGGATAAAGTATAACTTTGGGTGGTCAAACGGAGCCCAGAAGTGTGTGGAGTTCTGCGCAATGCAAAGTAAGAGGAAAGTTATACAGCCCCACACCACTTAATCCAAGTTCTAACTGCTACCAGTTTACTAAAGAGCATTAGCACAATATGGTGGGAAGCTAAGTTGCAGTTTATTACAAAAAGAAAGTTGATTTCTCATTTGTATATTGTAAATTACAAGCTGTACATCTACAAAACCTTACTAGACCCTTTGTAGAAGAGATTATTCAACCTCTTTCTTTAAACTTGGTAACAGTGTGCAAGCATTGCTTCACAGGAGGAGGCAATTTCTACAATACGCACAACATTGTGGTAAAACATAATAAACAATACCGTAGTTATCCCCACTAAATAATAAACGATATTGTCGCTATGACCATAGTTGTAGAATATGATGCTCTATAATAGATATGTAGGCGTAAGATTATGCTGATCTATAAAGGTGATTGGTGTACAAGAAAGTATTATATTACTGCATGTGTGTAATATTGGAATAGTATGTAAATATATTCTTTTACAGGTTTCAAGTACGCAGGCCTTCAAGGAGGGGACATGTGTCACTGCAGTAACTACTACAATTCTACAACCAGACTTGAAGAGTCCAGCTGCGATGTTTATTGCCAGAATACTCGGGAAATCTGTGGAGGGTATTCAGAGAGTTCTATTTATAGAACTAACTTCTTAGGTGTGTACGATACTGGCTCTCCTGCATACTCATACTGCATCCAATAGGTTTGTTGTTATAGCGTTGTGTACTGTTATGTAGGCTGTTTCCATGACGATTTTCCAGACATGTCTTTGGGTGAGTTCTCTGCAGAGGTTGAAAGTCACCAGGAATGTATAACAATGTGTGGAAACTACGGTAAGTCTATGTAATGTAATATGTACTGCTAACTTGATCACATGACTTAGACTGGGATCATCATCATAGACTGAGATCAACATAACTAGCCAGTCACAACTTATATGCTGCTATGTGGTATGACATGTACATGGTATAATATATGAGATTATAGCATGATAGTTGTGCAGACAATTCCTCTACGCAATCTACCAAAGTATCCCACAAGTGGACCTGACAAATATAAATAAAAATAAAATAAGATATAAACGCCATTATATCATAGCTAACTATTTATATACCTTTCAATTTGCATTATCAACTATATTATCTATTCCGTAGCATAAAGTTATTGTGTAACTGGGAGAATAAAATACTAGCAGTAGTTGGTGGTCTATTACAGCTTATGACTTTGCCGGCCTTCAGAACTCTAGTACGTGTTACTGCGGGTACGACCCCAACCGATACGGTGAAGCAAACTTAGCTGAGTGCAACATTCCCTGTGAATACAACTCCAGTTTGACATGTGGTGGGCTGCTTAAGAACACGGTCTATAAAACACATTTCCTCTGTGAGTATAAGACACATTTCCTCTGTGAGTATAAGACACATTTACTCTGTGAGTATAAGACACATTTACTCTGTGAGTATAAGATACATTTACTCTGTGAGTATAAGACACATTTACTCTGTGAGTATAAGATACATTTACTCTGTGAGTATAAGACACATTTACTCTGTGAGTATAAGATACATTTACTCTGTGAGTATAAGGATGTAGTCTCTAAGACACATTTACTCTGTTAAGATTTAGGAGGTTGCATATTTTAGATCACTCCACCTACTACTACCTTGGTTGTTTCCTGGACAGACCTGATTTCCCTGATCTCAACTCCTTCACCTACACTCTTCAGCAAACTGATGACCACCACGCATGTGTTTCTATCTGCGCTCACAGGGGTTCAACTTTACTTACATAACAGCTGCGTTCAAATCATTGAAAATGTTGAAGTCGAAACTTTTAATTGAAATATTACACCTTCTACTAATTTGGAGAAGATACATTAAGGTTTTACACATAGCTCAGTGTTATAAAACTATCTCGTTAGATTCTTACTGTGACTTAGTTTGTCTGGGTGATTACCTGCAGGTTTCAGGTATGCTGGGCTACAGAATGGAACTGAGTGTTTTTGCTCACAGACGTATGGTAGATATGGTAAGATGGGGGAGACAGAGTGTTACACAACTTGCCCAGCATCTGATGCAATCTGTGGAGGAATTAATAGAAACACTGTTTACAGAACATTCTACCTGGGTGAGTAGCCAATGAGCATCATTCTACCTAGGTGAGTAGCCAATGAGCATCATTCTACCTAGGTGAGTAGCCAATGAGCATCATTCTACTGCCATATTTGACCATGAGTCTCTCTTGCATTAGCCAACCATGACTATTGGGTTTCATAGCTTATTGAGGTATTTGTAAACAACCTCTAATAGTTTATTGCGTGTGTCATCACCGAGGAGGTTGTGTCAACAGCAATCTGATGTTTATAGGATGCTTTGAGGACGATGCATATGACAGAGCACTGAATGAAAGCATAGACTTAGCTATTAGCTATTTTGACTTTGAACCTGCGATGTGCATCACTACCTGTGAAGTAAAAGGTAAACACTATAGTGTATATTATATTTATATATTAATGTTTATGAGTCAATGCTGTTCTCATTTATACCAAATCTAGTATGTAGCAGAGCCTCTTCTGCTAGAACTGAAATAAGCAGACAAAGCATATGAGCAGAATTCTCGAGCCCTACCAAACATTTAAGAGTTCATATATGTGTAAGCTCTAAGCACGAGAGACAAGTTATTGCTGTTATCAAACAAAGAGTTTTTTATTGAAAACTGATAAAGAACTTGCTTGAAGTGGGCCTGTTATTATAAATTGCCAATCTACTTAGTAATGAATACTCTAACTGAATAAAAACCAAGCTAAATAGTAAATATACTGCAGTTTATACCAGAAAATATTATGTAAACATAATCTGCACTCCACAACTGTTAGGGTAAAAACTATTGCAAAATAATCATAGCAAACAAGCTGATTGACAGTTGATGGAGCGAGTATTAATAGTGACTGGGTGTTACCAGGTTACTTGTTTGCTGGAGTACAAAATGGTAATGAATGTTACTGTGGGCACGACTTCAACAAGTACCAGCAAGCACCTGACAACCACTGTGACATTTTATGTGATGGCAGCTCTGGACAAGTGTGTGGTGGGCACCTACGGAACTCTCTGTACAAGACTTCCCTTCTAGACTTCTAAGCTATTACTAATTATATTGAATGTCATTGAACTATTGAAATCACGTCATAGTGTCTGGCTGATCGGGCTATTGTTATTTCAATTCCTTCACTGAATTCAATAATCAAAGAAAGTATCTTTCATGCAGTGTAGGTTGTGATGAATATTAGCAATGCAAAATTATTATGTAATAAATAATATAATTCTTAGTCACATTTTTTACCAATTTAATAGCTTCTTACAGATAATAAAAAAGTTGAATATGTAAAGCAAAAACTTAGTAAATGACTTTGAAATTTCTTATATAGAGAAGAAATAAGATATAGCACTTTGATTTAGCCACACTCCATTCCAATAGCTAAAACAAAATGCTCTACAAGAATTAAATTCATGTTGTGTTTGAAATCATGAATTTTTGATAGCATAACATTATAAGTGTTTTAACATGAATGTAAATAAAATATATCCAATGATTAAAGATATACTCTCTGTTCAAAATTTTCATCCAATTAAATGGTGTTAAAAAAAAAGAAATGCTATTCTAAGAATTATTAAAAGCTTTGATAAGAAAAAGCTGTAAGTTGTTGCAAGTTTCTCTAACACATCAATTACTAAATTAGAATGTTTGCAATAAACAGCAAATTAATTGATAAGATTGTGATGTAATAGCTGCATTAATAGCTAAATATTGCAAACACGATCTAGCAACCGATTTATTAGATATAAACATTTGGTTTAGTCATTAACCTGAAGCTTACAAATAAGGAGAGCATTTAAGGCTTAGTTCATTTATGAAGAAGCAGTTTGATCTATCAGTTAGTACCAAGCAATTGAAGTGTAAGTATAGCATTGATAAGTATAACATTAGTAAGTATAACTATAGTAAGTATAACAATAGTAAGTATAAAAATATAGTAAGTATAACAGTAGTGAATATAACATTCATGAGTATAACAGAAGTAAGCAATAGACGAGGATAAATTGTATTTTATACATAAATCAATGCTGTAATAAAATGACAATATTATACTAAAATCTAGAAGCAACAAACTGTGTCAAATCAGAGAAATAGCTTGCTGCATACTGTTATTACCTTGACAACGAGTTATTACCTTGACAACGAGTTATTACCTTGACAACAATTATTTTTGATATTGCACGTAAACACTTCTCACTTTCCAGATGATGCTTCGTGTAGCCTTGGGACTTGTGATAATTGAGGCAATATTGGGGCAGTCTGTAGTTCCAGCTGGTATATTTTTTAGAGCTTCAGATGGTTCCTTAGCTTTTCAAGTACAAGGTATGCAGTTTGACAAAAATAATAAAATAATATAAATATAAATAATATAAATATATATATATATATATATATATATATATATATATATATATATATATATATATATATGAGTTCATAGGGGCAGATATAGAATATATAAGCTCATAGGGGGCAGATATAGAATATATAGGCTCATAGGGGGCAGATATGAAATATATAGGCTCATAGGGGGCAGATATAGAATATATAAGTTCATAGGGGGCAGATATAAAATATATAAGCTCATAGGGGGCAGATAGAGAATATATAGGCTCATAGGGGGCAGATATGGAATATATAGGCTCATAGGGGGCAGATATAAAATATATAGGCTCATAGGGGGCAGATATAGAATATATAAGTTCATAGGGGGGCAGATATAAAATAATATATAAGCTCATAGGGGGCAGATATAGAATATATAAGCTCATAGGGGGCAGGTATAGAATATATAAGCTCATAGGGGGCAGATATAATATATAAGCTCACAACAACTCAAATATAATTTTTTAATGGAGATGCAGGCCAGATTTCTATACAAGTTCTACCTCAAGCCCTGGCACAATTATAGCAACTGAAATTAAATTATTATCACTGTAATTAAGTGTTTCCAACAGTGAAAGGGGGCACATAAAATATATATAAGTTCATAGGGGGCAGATATGGAATATATAGGCTCATAGGGGGCAGATATAGAATATATAGGCTCATAGGGGCAGATATGGAATATATAGGCTCATAGGGGGCAGATATAGAATATATAGGCTCATAGGGGGCAGATAATAAATATATAGGCTCATAGGGGGCAGATATAGAATATATAGGCTCATAGGGGCAGATAATAAATATATAGGCTCATAGGGGGCAGATATAGAATATATAAGTTCATAGGGGGCAGATATAAAATATATAAGCTCATAGGGGGCAGATATAGAATATATAGGCTCATAGGGGGCAGATATAGAATATATAGGCTCATAGGGGCAGATATGGAATATATAGGCTCATAGGGGGCAGATATAGAATATATAGGCTCATAGGGGGCAGATAATAAATATATAGGCTCATAGGGGGCAGATATAGAATATATAAGTTCATAGGGGGCAGATATAGAATATATAAGCTCATAGGGGGCAGATATAGAATATATAAGCTCATAGGGGGCAGGTATAGAATATATAAGCTCATAGGGGGCAGATATAAAATATATAAGTTCATAGGGGGCAGATATAGAATATATAGGCTCATAGGGGGCAGATATAGAATATATAGGCTCATAGGGGGCAGATATACTATATACAAGCTCACAACAATTCAAATATAATTTTTTAACGGAGATGCAGGCAAGATTTCTATACAAGTTCTACATTAAGCCCTGGCACAATTATAGCAACTGAAATGATATTATTATCAATGTAATTAAGTGTTTCCAACAGTGAAAAAAACTTTACATTAGTTTTTGGGAAGATAACTCCCTAATTTGATATTTTATAGTACCATAGGGGGCTTTTTGCATATATATACAGAGCCCCCTCTAGTATTGGAAAATATCAAATTGTCCTTCTGTGAGCCTATTTTTAAAATAATGTCTATATTTCATAACAGACTGTTCCGAGTAATTTAAAACACTCAAACATGGTGCCCCCTATGAGCAGCCCCCTATGGGCACAGAGCCCCCTATGGATGTTTTACATACCAAATTGACCACCTATGAACCCAAATATGAATCTATATATATATATATATATATATATATATATATATATATATATATATATATATATATATATATATATATATATATATATATATATATATATATATATATATATATATATATATATATATATATATATATATATATATATATATATATATATACATATATATTTATATATATATATAAATAAATAATATAAATAAATATATATATATATATATATATATATATTTATATATATATATAAATGAATAAATATAAATAAATATATTACTATATTAAATATTGAAACAGATTACCCTGGTGCGACAGCAGTCCATCTCCATTACAACATCAACTCCCCGCTGCCAGGCGTCTCAGCTGGCCAATGGAATGCAGCCATTCGGCAGAAGAGCTCAGGTGAACTCTTATGTATAATATATAATATGATATATCATGTCATACATGAGTATATTATATTATATATGATATTATACATGCTACATATTATGCTACATATGTTGTTTATTATGCTATGTATGTTATACACTATATATATAAATACTGCCTATGTAAAGCTGGTAAATGTAGATGGTCGTTGGACTCACGAGAACAAGAGAGTTACGGTAAATCCTGGTGATGTCATCAATTATTGGATACTATTCGAGACCACCCACGGAGGCTACCAGCGTCTCAACCTCCAAAACACAATTGAACGTAAATACTGATCTGCATTTCTTGTTACTAGTTACTTTATATACTAGTTACTTCATATACTAGTTACTAGTTACTTTATATACTAGTTACTAGTTACTTTATATACTAGTTACTTCATATACTAGTTACTATTTACTTCATATACTAGTTACTAGTTACTTTATATACTAGTTACTAGTTACTTTATATACTAGTTACTTCATATACTAGTTACTAGTTACTTCATATACTAGTTACTAGTTACTTTATATACTAGTTACTAGTTACTTTATATACTAGTTACTTCATATACTAGTTACTAGTTACTTCATATACTAGTTACTAGTTACTTTATATACTAGTTACTAGTTACTTTATATACTAGTTACTTCATATACTAGTTACTAGTTACTTTATATACTAGTTACTAGTTACTTTATATACTAGTTACTAGTTACTTTATATACTAGTTACTTCATATACTAGTTACTAGTTACTTTATATACTAGTTACTAGTTACTTTATATACTAGTTACTAGTTACTTTATATACTAGTTACTAGTTACTTTATATACTAGTTACTAGTTACTTTATACACTAGTTACTAGTTACTTTATACACTTGTTAAACTACACAGCCGAGACCACGACCAGAACAACTACCACAAGAAAAGTCACTTCCAGAAGAACCTCAACTTTCAGCACCACAAAATCCCCAGCAGCTGACCCTGATACATCCACCACTGGCCAGCCAGATGGAGGCAGTCCTGGTAGACCAGCTAATCCAGAAGTTCCACCTTCAAACGCAGGGAGACCAGAAAATTCAGCACCAGCACAAGGTGACTTTCTACACACGAGTTGAAGTTGTAAATTCATGGTGCACTTTATAGCAGGTATTCTACTATTTGCATGTGAGAAACATATAACCAACTGGTAGCTGCAGATAGCTATACATCAATATAATACTATAATAATATAACTGTATGTTAGTAATATATTATTGTAATATTTTAACTATAAAATAATGCAGTAATACAATAATATAACTATGAATTAACATAAATAATACATACTAATAATACTGTACACTAATACAATATTATATAATAATATGACTACAAAAATATAATAATATAACTA
>OZ037769.1:282500-290000 GCA_964035545.1 Bugula neritina
AATAATAATATACTGGTAATATAGTCCTAATAATACTAGACTGATAATATAGTCCTAATAATACTAGACTGATAATATAGTCCTAATAATACTAGACTGGTAATACAGTCCTAATAATACTAGACTGGTAATATAGTTCTAATAATACTAGACTGGTAATATAGTTCTAATAATACTAGACTGGTAATATAGTCCTAATAATACTAGACTGGTAATATAGTCCTAATAATACTATACTGGTAATATAGTCCTAATAATACTAGACTGGTAATATAGTCCTAATAATACTATACTGGTAATACAGTCCTAATAATACTAGACTGGTAATATAGTCCTAATAATACTATACTGGTAATATAGTCCTAATAATACTAGACTGGTAATATAGTCCTAATAATACTAGACTGGTAATATAGTCCTAATAATACTATACTGGTAATATAGTCCTAATAATACTATACTGGTAATATAGTTCTAATAATACTAGACTGGTAATATAGTCCTAATAATACTAGACTGGTAATATAGTCCTAATAATACTAGACTGGTAATATAGTCCTAATAATACTAGACTGGTAATATAGTCCTAATAATACTATACTGGTAATACAGCCTTAGTACACTGGTGAAGCAGTGAGCTGTTACTATTAGACTGGTATAGGATATATAACTACTTCTAGACACTCACCTCTGACATATACGGTGAAGCCTACCTCACCTCGGGGCTGTTAGATCTTTGGGGCAACACCCCCGCCTCACAGTGCACTGGAGCCAACTTCTACGGCTGTTTCCGGCAAGGTACTGGGGCTAATATCATCAACCCCATACAATCTGCGAGACTCAGGACTGTCCACTCGTTCTCTTTCAGATACGGCAAAGTAGAAGTAGAGGCTAAAATGCCAACAGGAGACTGGATGTGGCCTGGTAATACCTCCTTTATGAATTAGTTCATGACCTTATCTCTTGACATAGCTAGACACTAGTTCTTTATCTCTTAGCATAGCTAGACACAAGGTCATGACCTTTTTCTCTGGTGAGTAATGACAGCACGCTGCTGTTGCTGTGTAGCAATATGGATGCTGCCGAAGAAAGAACACTATGGCATGTGGCCAGCCTCAGGTGAGATTGACATAGTGGAGAGCAGAGGAAATCTCAACTACAGGAGTGCAGAAGGCAAAGCGTTTGGTAAAGACTGGATGACCTCAACCTTACATTGGGGCCCCTACTTTGCGCAGAACCAGTACGAGAGAACGCATGTGGAAAAGTGAGATAGTCTGAGTAATATTTCCTTTCATAGCATAAACACAGTGTTGATTGGTCACAGTGGTGACGTGGTATAGTAAGCATTGTGTGTATTTGTAGTTGTGTTCACATGACATTCACTAAGCTACTGTAGTAATGTGATATGTCATTATGTTACTAATTGCAGGGAAGGTAACTGGGCAAACAGTTTCCATAAGTATTCTATGGAATGGGACAACTCTTCAATCACGTATGTAGCTCATAAATATAGATACATATATGCATATATACATATAATATAAATGCATATATATTATATGTATCATCAGTTAGTCTAACACAGAATACTATACTCTGTATTTCACAGTTTTGCAGTAGATGACGTTGAAACTCTCAAGGTCAAGCCTGGGGTCAAAGGTTTCTGGGGACTTGGTGAGTTTGAGATGGCAGACTCTGAGATGTTCAATCCTTGGGGTAGTGATGGCACTGCATTTGCTCCTTTTGATAGAGAGGTAATAAAATAAGTCTCTCAGTATTGTACTCTCAGTATCATACTCTCAGTATCGTACTCTCAGTATCGTACTCTCAGTATCGTACTCTCAGTATCGTACTCTCAGTATCATACTCTCAGTATCATACTCTCAGTATCGTACTCTCAGTATCATACTCTCAGTATCGTACTCTCAGTATTATACTCTCAGTATCGTACTCTCAGTATCGTACTCTCAGTATCGTACTCTCAGTATTATACTCTCAGTATCGTACTCTCAGTATTATACTCTCAGTATTATACTCTCAGTATCATACTCTCAGTATCGTACTCTCAGTATCGTACTCTCAGTATTATACTCTCAGTATCGTACTCTCAGTATCATACTCTCAGTATTATACTCTCAGTATTATACTCTCAGTATCATACTCTCAGTATCGTACTCTCAGTATCGTACTCTCAGTATCGTACTCTCAGTATCGTACTCTCAGTATCGTACTCTCAGTATTATACTCTCAGTATCGTACTCTCAGTATCGTACTCTCAGTATCGTACTCTCAGTATTATACTCTCAGTATCGTACTCTCAGTATCATACTCTCAGTATCGTACTCTCAGTATCGTACTCTCAGTATTATACTCTCAGTATCGTACTCTCAGTATCGTACTCTCAGTATCATACTCTCAGTATTATACTCTCAGTATCGTACTCTCAGTATCATACTCTCAGTATCGTACTCTCAGTATCGTACTCTCAGTATCATACTCTCAGTATCGTACTCTCAGTATCGTACTCTCAGTATCGTACTCTCAGTATCGTACTCTCAGTATCGTACTCTCAGTATTATACTCTCAGTATCGTACTCTCAGTATCGTACTCTCAGTATTGTACTCTCATATTATACTCTCAGTATTATACTCTCAGTATCGTACTCTCAGTATCACACTCTCAGTATCGTACTCTCAGTATTATACTCTCAGTATCGTACTCTCAGTATCGTACTCTCAGTATCGTACTCTCAGTATCGTACTCTCAGTATCGTACTCTCAGTATCGTACTCTCAGTATTATACTCTCATCACATGTTTGCAGTTCTACCTTATCATAAATGTGGCTGTCGGTGGAACCGGAGGATTCTTTCCAGACTCGGCTGTCAACTCTCCGCACCGAAAGCCGTGGACTGACACTTCTAGCACCGCTAGCAGAGAGTTTTGGCAGGCAAAGTCTCAGTGGTACCCTACTTGGTCAGCTCCGGATGACCGTCTAAAGGTCAACTACATCCGGGTCACTAAACTACGCTCAGACTAACTCAGCCGTCTGCAGTGAAGCCTGTCAACATCCAGTCACCGTGACGTAGCTGACACATATCTGTGAGCTAGGACCCTTGCTGACCCATATCTGTGAGCTAGGACCCTTGCTGACACATATCTGTGAGCTAGGACCCTTGCTGACACATATCTGTGAGCTAGGACCCTTGCTGACACATATCTGTGAGCTAGGACCCTTGCTGACACATATCTGTGAGCTAAGACCCTTGCTGACACATATCTGTGAGCTAGGACCCTTGCTGACACATATCTGTGAGCTAGGACCCTTGCTGACACATATCTGTGAGCTAGGACCCTTGCTGACACATATCTGTGAGCTAGAACCATTGCTTATAATGTAGATGCTAACACGTAGATGTAGATGTTCATAAATTTTGTCAAATATGATCTAATTTGAAATTTGTTTCCGCTGCAAGTGAATATTTTACAGCAATAAATCATTTAAAATGCAAACTAATATGTTCTATCTAAAGACAGCAAAATAATAAATTAGTTTTATAGTTTGAAATTATACAGTCTTATTATATATTATATTATAATATATTATATTATTATATATATTATATTATATTATAACATTATATATATTATAATATAATATATTATATTATTATATACATTATAATATTATATTATAGTATATTATATTATTATATACATTATAATATTATATTATAGTATATTATATTATTATATACATTATAATATCATATTATAGTATATTATATTATTATATATATTATATTATAATATATTACATTATTATATTATATTATAATATATTATATTATTATATATATTATATTATAATATATTACATCATTATACATATTATATTATAACATATTATATTATTATATATATTATGCTATAATATATCATATTATAACATATATTGTATTATAATATATTATATTATTATACATATTATATTATAATATATTGTATTATAATATATTATATTATTATATATATTATATTATTATTACTGTATTATATTATTGTTATTGCATACTTTTAATATAATGCTTCATAAAACTGCTGATGCAGGCAAAGACTAGAGCCCACAAGTACAAAGCTGACTCGGGAAGGACTGGTGAGAAATGCTACAGATCCAGCAAATGCTACTAACCTATTAAAACTACTATCTTGATATCTTTTTATTTTAAAACGTTTTAATAATTCAAGTTTAAAATTACATTTGGTTTTAGAAATTAAACCAAATCTTCAATCGACTGCTGTAAAGCGTCATTTTCAACAGTTGTCTTCTCTTTGCATGTGTAGGTTTATAATATAATACAACTATGAATAAAATTAGTAAAATTACTAGAACAAAACAGAAAAAAAGCAACAGCAACAAAACAAAAAACTGTTTATTTGGAGAAAAATGGTACTTTATGAAAGGCCTCTCTTACCTTTCAAGCCACCCAATCAAGAAAGATGAGAAAAACAAGCTTAGTTATAAATTATATTTATAATCAATTGTTCTGGTAACCAGATTTTATGAAAATTGTATTGATTACATCCGCATGTAATTATCCATTATTCACCATCCTTTATTCATTAATTAGAAACATTTACATGCTCTGCTATTGGCGGCCCAATGCTAGTAGTATACCTGTTCAATAACTAAGCTGGTACCGGCCCAGTCAGTCCAACTAAGCTGGTACCGGCCCAGTCAGTCTAACTAAGCTGGTACCGGCCCAGTCAGTCCAACTAAGCTGGTACCGGCCCAGTCAGTCTAACTAAGCTGGTACCGGCCCAGTCAGTCTAACTAAGCTGGTACCGGCCCAGTCAGTCCAACTAAGCTGGTACCGGCCCAGTCAGTCACACTTATCTCACTCCTTTTAACTGTTTCTATATATTCTGTAGACTAAATTTCCAACGCTACGAAAAAAATAAAATCTCCAAAAAACATATACTGCAAATACTGTTGTAGATGCAAGTTGTTTATAGCTATGAGATTCAAAGACATAAACATCATAACACAAGTTTAGTTATTCATTTAAACCTTTGACTTGGAACTCGGTAAGCAATGCTATGTAGTGTCCTAAAACTTCCCATAGCTATAATATAACATTTGAATCGGCCTTTTGAATTACGCTTGAAATGACCGACTCAACAGTTACCACAAATAAAAACCTGATTCTAAAACATTATGCATGCTCTAACAACTTTTCATAATCAATAAAACCTTTTATAACAGTATTCTATGAGTTTACAACGTACAATAGATTCAAAATAAAGCTCTTTGAACTCACAATAAAGTAGCCTAGCAATCGAACAATCAAAAAAAATTTACAACGCTATGGGTGATAACTAGGAACAATTGTTGTCACAATACAGCAAAATATTATGTGGTTACTACCAACAACTTAATGGCACCTACAACTTTCATGAATTAAATTTAAATGCCTTTGTTCAACTTTTTACGGTGAGGTAATTCGATCGAATAACTTTATAAAGTAGTTCTATAGTTGACCATTGAAACTCTACCCAAATGCAATTGTCGCCTTGACAACAGTCTCATTGCAGCCTATATTTATCAACCATTCAATAACAATCCCAACAAACAACAACCTAGAAATAGGTCTCTGTTCTTTGTAGTTAGCCTATATATATATATATATATATATATATATATATATATATATATATATATATATATATATATATATATATATATATATATATATATATATATATTATATATTTATATATATATATATATATGTTCTAAGCTAATGACAGATTTCTAGATTACAAAATAGTTGATACAGTGACACAAAAACAAACCGATACTAGTTTCAAAAAAACATGATTGTAATGTTACAATCAATAAGCTGTAAATTAACTAACAAATCCCACAGGTATGGTTTTCTTTAGGCTCTCCATGTATGGCAGCATTATTAGTATTAGTAGTAACAGCAGCAGTAGCAGCAGCAGCAATAGTGGCAACAGTAGTGGCAACAATCTTTTAGTAATAAAGTCTTATATTTGTATAAGGTAGAATAATGGTAAACTCTTCCGTATTTTTTGTTCGAAGCAAATTAGCAGAAAAGTTCCGTTTTCTTAAAACAGAGAGTGTGTCCTTTTAGATAAATGAAGAAGCTGTATTGGCATCACAACACTGATTAGAAATGAAACTTGTCAGATAAATGCTTGGCCTAACCAAATAAGAATCCTATAGTAAGAATAAATTGTGATAAACATACTAGTTTTAGGCAATAGTGGTTTGAAATACTGTTTGTGTATGAGCATACACTGATCCAGGAACTAACATTTACACTAATATGAATATTGTCTTAGTATACATATACATATACATGTATATATTATTGTAAAGCCCAGGACCTGTGGACTAGTTGTAAAAATAAATGACCACAAAATCTAGCCTGCCATTTGAATAGTACACACAGGTCACAGCGAACAAGTTTCTTAGCCTACAACTCAGGGTTAGCCGTTAGTTTAATAAAAAATAAGATTTCACATTTTCAGCACAACTGTAAGTCATCATACTTTATCTCACCTAATATGATAAATGTAATTTTTTTTGTTACTTTATCATACAGTTTTAATGTGACAATACAATTATATTATGCGCTTCATTTTATATGTTTTATTTTTACCTACAGATTTAAAAGTCAAAGTTCCCAGAATAATATGCATGCTATTAGCACTTACAGAGGGCATTAAAGTTGTAAGTTGTACATTATTGTATAAGTATTTTACATAACACATCATAACAGTATTATTACTTTGTATGTGTGCATTCTGTTACTGCGATATTTTGTTTTGTATTATATTATTTTATCATGTCACCTGAGTATTACGATTTGTGTTTTATTTCACAGGCTACCTGTTTCATATCAATAATAAAGAACAGTGCAGTTTTGCCAAATCTTTGAATTGACCTGTTATAGCGTGAAATAGTACAGTTTGTTATTAGAGAATCTTGAAGAAACTGCAAGTTATTGATGCTGAATACAAATCAATTATTCGGCCATGCAAATAGGTAGGTTCACTAAAAGCTAGCATACTGGTAGTCACTGCGACCCTGTTTTTGATGAATAGAAGCATGAGCAATAAGTTTTGAGTAATTTATTGTATCAAACAGCTTTCTAAAGATGGCTGTAGAATCGAACAATCTCTCCTTGATAAACTCCTGTCTTTCACAAACACTCTGACCTTAAATGCTATGTTCAAAAGTATGATAACTTTACTTTATGCTGGAATTCTCTCTGCTGGCCATTATACGAAGCAAGTTAGTGAGTCGGGGTTGCTATGGTAGCAGTTGCTAGCACAAGGCTAAATAAATGCAGGTGGAAGAAAGCTACTAGAATAATAGCTAAAAGAATCGTCACAATTGATTTGAAGAAAAAATGTTTTGAGCTATATAATCAGCCATAGAGACGGAAATAGGCAGTTGCAAAAATAGCTA